>JAWQFJ010000609.1:42265-57265 GCA_034096865.1 Theodoxus fluviatilis
AAGGATGGACGATGATAAGAGGAGGACGAATGTATAGCGGCGTGGACGTTAAGATAGGCGGGTGGAGGATGATAGGGGGCGAGGATGATAGGGAGCCGAGGTTTGATTGTGGTCAGGACGGTTGGTAGGGGCGGCGGTTGCTAGGGCGGAGCGAGCTGGCTGCGGTCCTGGTTCGCTTGCTGTTCGCGTGCAGTGGCTGAGGCTGGCATGTGCGGGCTGCGTTATGACATCGGCCTGCGTGAGGGGGCCTGCTGCGCCCTGGGCTGGCTGCCCTTACTGAGCATGGCTGCCTGCTGGCTTGATTGCTTGATTGCTTGATTGGATTGATTGGATTTGATTGGATTGGATTTCCGATTGCTTGCTGATTGCTTGCCGATTGCTCGCCGATTGCTTGCCGATTGCTTGCCGATTGCTTGCCGATTGCTTGCCGGATGATTGCCGGATAATTGCCGGATGATTGCCGGATGATTGCCGGATGATTGCCGGATGATTGCCGGATGATTGACGGATGATCGCCGGATGATCGACGGATGATCGACGGATGATCGACGGATGATCGACGGATGATCGACGGATGATCGACGGATGATCGACGGATGATCGACGGATGATCGACGTATGGTCGACGGATGGTCGACTGATGGTCGACGGATGGTCGACGGATGGTCGACGGATGGTCGACTGATGGTCGACTGATGGTCGACTGATGGTCGACTGATGGTCGACTGATGGTCGACTGATGGTCGATTGATGATCGATTGATGATCGATTAATGATTAATTGATTAATGATTGATTAATTAATGATTGATTGGTTAATGATTGATTACTGATTGATTCATTAATGATTGGTTGATTGCTTGTTGATTGATTGATTGATTGATTGATTGATTGATTGATTGTTGATTGATTGAATGATTGTTGATTGATTGGTTGATTGATTGATTGATTGATTGATGATTGATGGTTGATGATTGATGATTGATAGATTGATTGCTTAATTGATTGATAGATTGATTGCTTGATTGGTTGATTGATTCATGATTCATGATTGATGATTCATGATTGATTGATTTTTGATGATTGATTGATGATTGATTGGTTGATGATTGCTTGGTTGATGATTGATTGGTTGATGATTGATTGGTTGATGATTGATTGATGATTGCTTGATGATTGATTGATGATTGATGATGATGATTGATTGATGATGATGATGATGATTGATTGATGATGATGATGATGATTGATTGATGATGATGATGATGATTGATGATTGGTTGAATGATGATGATGAAGATGATTGATTGATTGATGATGATGATGATGATGATTGATTAATGATAATTCATTGATGATGATTGATTGATTGATGATGATTGATTGATGATGATTGATTGATTGATTGATGATGATGATTGATTGATGATGATTGATTGATGATGATTGATTGATTGATGATGATTGATTGATGATGATTGATTGATTGATGATGATTGATTGATGCTGATTGATTGATTGATTGATGATGATTGATTGATGATGATTGATTGATTGATGATGATGATGATTGATTGATTGATGATGATCATGATGATGATTGATTCATGATGATTGATTGATGATTGATTGATGATGGTTGATGATGATTGGTTGATGATTGATTGATTGATGATAATTGATTGTTGATGACTGGGGCACCCATACCTACAAATGATTCCTAGAAAATTACAAAAATGCACTGAATAAAGGATACACGGGCCCACAAAGAAACCAGCCGACACCAACTACACCTTACAAACGTCCCCAGGAAAAAACAAAAAACCACAATAACAACCAGGCCTCCGTGGAATACGAATCCATGATGAGTGATTCTAGCTAAATTTATTCTCAATACTTTGTTTTTTCTTGTTTATTTTTAATTATATCTGTCATCTGTGTTTTATTCTCGTTTTAATTCTTTCTCCTATTTTCTCCCCCCCCCCCCTCGTCCGCCCCCTGCCGTTTTTTCACTTCATAAGGAAATCCACCGTTCAGTATCTTATCAAATGGCACGCAAACTTTTTCAAAGAAAAAAAAGCAACCCGGGTTCAATTGTAATACCATTTTTTTGTCGAAATGTTGGTGGCCTCGATTTCATTGTCGATCCACTCAACGTGGACATATTCACTAGGTGTACGTGGTACGGCATTTCCGTGTTTGCCAACGATAAAAAGTTTTTCGGAAAGTGTATGTCTGCAGGAAAGTAACCTATACATCCTACTCCTTAAATATAATACACATGATACTCTCGACAGTTCGAATACTTCCGTGTACATACATTTTTCCATTTTCGAATCACTGAGAGGGCACTTACATGCAATGCCGTCTATCAGCCGGCAACTCCAATTTGCACGGTTCTTCCGCCATTTTGGTTTGCCGGGCCTCTTGCAGCGAGACGCAGCGCAGTGGACCTTCCGGAGCACCTTCGGCCACCCTCTCTTCCGACTGAGGCCTCCTTTTGAGCGAAGACGACCTAACGTCACGCCTACTTCGAGATTCCTCGAGATTTTATCGCCTAACAAGACGCGCCCTTGGTACAGCTGCCAAGTCAGCCAACTTGTTTTAAATTGACGTTCCCGAGTTTACTAGTGCCATTCCTCCACTGTCTGGGATTCCGATTCTTAACACTTTATGATACAGCTTTATGTTTTCCCTCTGCTAAGACGTACTTGCGACGGCAATGGATTATCAATAGACTTGTTATGCTGAATCCGCAACATTTGGAAATGGGTAATTTCCAAATTAAGTGTAAAAGAGTATCTCTCCTTTTACGACCGAAATTAATAAAACACAAGCCCGGTCAGACCCAGGGCTAGGTTTGGGAATTATCCACAACCCTAGACTTCTTTGAGGTCCGCGCATCCACTATTTAAGGGGTAACGGCACACAAGACAGACAGCACAGCAACATTGCTGCACTTCCCCAAATAGTCTGTACTATTTGGGCATGTTGTTGATCAATATTGCCCCAAGGTTGAAATGCAAATCGGTCAATGATGGAGCAATATTGAACCAGCAATATTGGGTTCTAATTGCATAAAACACCGTCTTGCCTCAACTGTCGTTCACACAAGTAAAAAGACAAATAACAAGAGAGTATCAAATTCAAACATGGTTCCTATTGAATATATGGGTCACAACGCTACTGAAAAGCTTACATACAACAAATGTAACAGTGCCACAGAAGACGCATTGTCCCATCTACTATCCATAGGCTATGTCAAAAGTAGCACTAGCAGTGCAGCAGTATAGCAGGATTCACAATTAACAGAGATCTTCCCATGTCATAAGCATACAAGTTCAAAACTGAGCACCTTTGATAAACTAACTAATGATGGGAAACATTGAAAGCTACTTGAAATCTACATTTGCATTGCAGACCAAGGTCTGGACCATTCTGTAAACCCGAGTCAGTAGTATTGACTCTGGCACAGTTCGCAATGAATGCGTAATAGGCTTGACCCTTGGCATTACAGCCTTGCGCCAAAAATAGTTCGTTCTGATACTATTTTTCTCTCCACTTTTTACAGAAATCATTCAGATGTAAAAACTTGTTTCCATTTCAACACAAACTTTTATTGTATCGAATAAACGCTTGTTTGTTGTCTCAACAAGAGTAAGTTAAGAGTTTTGTGCGAAATAGTCTTAGAACTACTTTAACGGCGTATGTCAGGGAGCACATCGGCTATCCCACAAGCCTCTCGTGTGACCTCCGCTTGCATAAATTGGCCAAAAACCTTCCATCACGTGATGTGAACTGTGCTAGAGATACTTTTGCCGGTAGGCGAAATCTCTAGTTTACTAGAATGTGGTCTGGACATGCGGAGGGTTCTTTTTTCCTCTAAATACATAATACTATTAATGCTCTGAACCCGATACCCATTACTATAAACTTAACAATTTGTGTTATATCACATTCTGATGTGACCGGCCATTCTTTGGTTGGTGCTATTTGCAGGTCGATGGACAGTTTTTTAAAGTATTGTCTCCCCGTCTCAGGAGCATGTTTTGCATGCGTGTTTCACTGTTGCATTTGGTTTGCGCGAATAGTGTTCAACGCTGTAAAGCTAATTAGTCTGTGAAATAGCATTTCTAAAACCCTGGTGTACAGTTTTTAACCTTGTCACTCTGTCACACGATTTTCCTGTAATTACGTCGCTATAGGGGGGCACGATCTTGGCCGCAACCGCTTTCTGTCTCAAGTGTGTCGTCGTATCACATTATAATGTGGTGTAAAAGTGTGAATTACCTACGCCCCTTTGTGTGCTTGGAATCGTGTAGGGCGGAGTACACTTTAATTAGGCTAACATCTTTTGGAGAATGTTAACTCCCAAGAGTTGCGCTTGTGTCGCTCACGATTGGTCACAATATAATACTGGGTAAGAAAAAAAAATGTGTACAAAACAATACTTACTATTTGCGTCGCTTAGCTTGCATGTGCTTTGTCGAGCACCTTGGATTGCTAGCGGGAAAAGGATCGATTACTCACATGTATATAACAACTTTGTGGTAATAGCACACGCGGCGGCGGCGGCTGCCTCAGCGCACAGCGCAGTAGTATTGATCTGCTCTCAACAACAACATAAAACCTTATTTTTTCCTATTCTCTTAGTGGCGTGAAAGATCGCTCTCTACTCACTAACTTCTTCTTCCGTTTGTCTTCTTCTGGCTGTGCCGCCTGTCCGTCCCCTGCCGTCTGCTTCTCATTTACCCCTACATTTTTTTATATCTTTTCTTTGTCCTTTTTTCCCGCCTATCCCCCAGTGTCTCACCTCACTGACTATTTAACCATCAGAAGCTTTTTTCTCCAATTCTCCTTCCAACGTACCCTCCTCTTTAACCTTCCATTGCCAAAACTTTTCTCGACAATATTCCAGCAATTGCGTGTCGCTCTGTCACTCCTGAATGGAATGACTTGTGACAGGGTGGGACCAAAGATCGTGTATAGCGACGTAATTACAGGAAAATCGTGTTGACAGAGTGACAAGGTTAAAAACTGTACACCAAGGTTTTAGGAAATGCTATTTCACATTACTTAATTGCTTTACCAGCGTTGAACACTATTCGCGCAACCAAATGCAACAGTGAACACGCATGCAAAACATGCTCCTGAAGACGGGAGACAATACTTTAAAAAAACTGTCCATCGACCTGCAAATTAGCACCAACCAAAGAATGGCCGGTCACATCAGAATGTGATATAACACAAATTGTTTAAGTTTATAGTAATGGGTTATCTGTGTTCAGATGCATTAATAGTATTATGTATTAGAGGAAAAAAGAACCCTCCTGCATGTCCAGACCCATTCTAGTAAACTAGAGATTTCGCCTACCGGCAAAAGTATCTCTAGCACAGTTCACGTCACGTGATGGAAGGTTTTTGGCCAATTTATGCAAGCGGAGGTCACACGAGAGGCTTGTGGGATAGCCGATGTGCTCCCTGAGATACGCCGTTAAAGTAGTTCTAAGACTATTTCGCACAAAACTCTTAACTTACTCTTGTTGAGACAACAAACAAGCGTTTATTCGATACAATAAAATGTTTGTGTTGAAATGGAACCAAGTTTTGACATCTGAATGATTTCTGTAAAAAGTGGAGAGAAAAATAGTATCAGAACGAAATATTTTTGGCGTAAGGCCAAGGACTACTTCTAGAAGGAGTACTTGCGTAAGGCTGTAATGCCAAGGGTCAAGCCTATTACGCATTCATTGCGAACTGTGCCAGAGTCAATACTACTGACTCGTGTTTACAGAATGGTCCAGACCTTGGTCTGCAATGCAAATGTAGATTTCCAGTAGCTTTCAATGTTTCCCATCATTAGTTAGTTATCTTCAAAGGTGCTTCAGTTTTGAACTGTATGCTTATGACATGGGAAGCATCTCTGTTAATTGTGACTCCTGCTATACTGCTTGCACTGCTAGTGCTACTTTTGGACATAGCCTATGGATAGTAGATGGGACAATGCGTCTTCTGTGCACTGTCTACATTTGTTGTTATGTAAGCTTTTCAATAGCGTTGTGACCCATATATCAATAGGGAACCATGTTTGAATTTGATACTCTCTTTGAGTTGTCTTTTTACTTGTGTGAAAGACAGTTGAGCGCAAGACGTGTGTTTTAGGAATATTAGAACCCAATATTGCTAGTCAATATTGCCCCAACATTAGACCGATTTGCATTTCCAACCTTGGGGCAATATTGCACAACAACATTGCCCAAATAGTACAGACTATGTTGGGGAAATGTTGCAGCAATGTTGCTGTGCTGTCTGGCTTGTGTGCCGTTCCCCCTTAAATAGTGGATGCGCGGACCTCAAAGAAGCCAGGGTGTGGATAATTCCCAAATCCTAGCCCTGGGTCATGACCGGGCTTGTGTTTTAATTAATTTTGGTCGAAAAGAGAGATTACTCATTTACACTTAATTTGAAATTACCCATTCCAAATGTTGCCGCATTCAGCATAACAAAGTCTATTGAATTAATCCAATGCCGTCGCAAGTAGCCGTCTTACCAGAGGGAAAACATAAGATGTATCATCAAAGTGTTAGAATTCGGATACCAGAAGTGGAGGAATGGTACAGTAACCTCGGGATACGCTCAATTTAACAAGTGGCTGACTTGGCAGCTGTACCAAGGGCGCGTTTGTTAGGCGAGAAATCTCAAAGAATCTCGAGGGATAGGCGTTGCAAACGTCGTCTCGCTCACAAGGAGGCACTCGCTGTGAAGGAGGGTGGCCGAGGTTGCTCCGGAGGTCCCTCGCTGCGTCTCGCTGCAGAGGCCCGGATGAACCAAAATGGCGGAGACCGTGCAAATTGGGTTGCCGCTGATAGACGGCAGTGCCTGTAATGTGCTTCTCAGTGTCCGAAAATGGAAAAGTGTACGTACACGGAAGTATTTGCTGTTCGAGTGTTCATTTGTATATTTTGAGGAGTAGGTGTATAGGTTATTTCTGGACATACACTGCCGAAATTTTTTATCGTTTGCAAACACGAAACGCCGTACACGTACACTCTATGAATTATGTCCCTTGAATTGATCGAAATGAATCGAGGCACAACATTTTCGACAAAATTGTCTACAATTGAACCCGGGTTGCTTTTTTTCGTTGAAAAAGTTCCCGTGCCATTTGATATGACACCATGGTGTGTTCTATGAAGTGAAAAACGGCAGGGGCGGACGAGGGGGGGGGGGGATGTGTTTCCGGACGGTACGCCGGAAACACCTCCCCCCCCCCCCTCGTCCGCCCCTGCCGTTTTTCACTTGATAAAACACACCATGGTGTCATATCAAATGGCACGGGAACTTTTTCAACGAAAAAAAAGCAACCCGGGTTCAATTGTAGACAATTTTGTCGAAAATGTTGTGCCTCGATTCATTTCGATCAACTCAAGGGACATAATTCACAGGGTGTACACGTACGGCATTTCGTGTTTGCAAACGATAAAAAGTATTCGGAAGTGTATGTCCAGAAATAACCTATACACCTACTCCTTAATATATACAAATGAACTCTCGAACAGCGAATACTTCCGTGTACATACATTTTTCCATTTTCGATCACTGAGAAGCACATTACAGGCACTGCCGTCTATCAGCGGCAACCCAATTTGCACGGTCTCCGCCATTTTGGTTCATCCGGGCCTCTGCAGCGAGACGCAGCGAGGGACCTCCGGAGCAACCTCGGCCACCCTCCTTCACAGCGAGTGCCTCCTTGTGAGCGAGACGACATAAGCAGCGCCTAGCCCTCGAGATTCTCTCGAGATTTATCGCCTAACAAACGCGCCCTTGGTACAGCTGCCAAGTCAGCCACTTGTTAAATTGAGCGTATCCCGAGGTTACTGTACCATTCCTCCACTTCTGGTATCCGAATTCTAACACTTTGATGATACATCTTATGTTTTCCCTCTGGTAAGACGGCTACTTGCGACGGCATTGGATTAATTCAATAGACTTTGTTATGCTGAATGCGGCAACATTTGGAATGGGTAATTTCAAATTAAGTGTAAATGAGTAATCTCTCTTTTCGACCAAAATTAATTAAAACACAAGCCCGGTCATGACCCAGGGCTAGGATTTGGGAATTATCCACACCCTGGCTTCTTTGAGGTCCGCGCATCCACTATTTAAGGGGGAACGGCACACAAGCCAGACAGCACAGCAACATTGCTGCAACATTTCCCCAACATAGTCTGTACTATTTGGGCAATGTTGTTGTGCAATATTGCCCCAAGGTTGGAAATGCAAATCGGTCTAATGTTGGGGCAATATTGACTAGCAATATTGGGTTCTAATATTTCCTAAAACACACGTCTTGCGCTCAACTGTCTTTCACACAAGTAAAAAGACAACTCAAAGAGAGTATCAAATTCAAACATGGTTCCCTATTGATATATGGGTCACAACGCTAATGAAAAGCTTACATAACAACAAATGTAGACAGTGCACAGAAGACGCATTGTCCCATCTACTATCCATAGGCTATGTCCAAAAGTAGCACTAGCAGTGCAAGCAGTATAGCAGGAGTCACAATTAACAGAGATGCTTCCCATGTCATAAGCATACAGTTCAAAACTGAAGCACCTTTGAAGATAACTAACTAATGATGGGAAACATTGAAAGCTACTGGAAATCTACATTTGCATTGCAGACCAAGGTCTGGACCATTCTGTAAACCCGAGTCAGTAGTATTGACTCTGGCACAGTTCGCAATGAATGCGTAATAGGCTTGACCCTTGGCATTACAGCCTTACGCCAAAAATATTTCGTTCTGATACTATTTTTCTCTCCACTTTTTACAGAAATCATTCAAATGTAAAAACTTGGTTCCATTTCAACACAAACATTTTATTGTATCGAATAAACGCTTGTTTGTTGTCTCAACAAGAGTAAGTTAAGAGTTTTGTGCGAAATAGTCTTAGAACTACTTTAACGGCGTATCTCAGGGAGCACATCGGCTATCCCACAAGCCTCTCGTGTGACCTCCGCTTGCATAAATTGGCCAAAAACCTTCCATCACGTGACGTGAACTGTGCTAGAGATACTTTTGCCGGTAGGCGAAATCTCTAGTTTACTAGAATGGGTCTGGACATGCAGGAGGGTTCTTTTTTCCTCTAATACATAATACTATTAATGCATCTGAACACAGATAACCCATTACTATAAACTTAAACAATTTGTGTTATATCACATTCTGATGTGACCGGCCATTCTTTGGTTGGTGCTAATTTGCAGGTCGATGGACAGTTTTTTTAAAGTATTGTCTCCCCGTCTTCAGGAGCATGTTTTGCATGCGTGTTCACTGTTGCATTTGGTTTGCGCGAATAGTGTTCAACGCTGGTAAAGCAATTAAGTAATGTGAAATAGCATTTCCTAAAACCTTGGTGTACAGTTTTTAACCTTGTCACTCTGTCAACACGATTTTCCTGTAATTACGTCGCTATACACGATCTTTGGTCCCACCCTGTCACAAGTCATTCCATTCAGGAGTGACAGAGTTACCCGCCCTTGTTGAATCGTGAGCAAATTTACTGGAATTACCGCGGCTGTCCGTTGGCAGTCGACTGTGAGCACCAGCTCTTCTGCGTACATCGCAGTGCTGTGAGCACACTGGTTGCTAGCGGGAAAAGGACGAGCACAGTATATAAAAACTTCGTGGCAATAGCAGCAGCGGCGGCGGCGGCGGCGGCAGCAGCAGCAGCAGCAGCAGCAGTATAGTAGCAGAAGCAGCAGCAGCATTAGTAGCAGAAGCAGCAGCAGCAGTAGTAGCAGAAGCAGTAGCAGCAGTAGTAGCAGCAGCCTTTTTTAAACATGGTCTGGAGTGACTTCGTCACAACAAATGAACAATGATTCAAGTCCTCGAACAGGCGAGGGTAAACAGTACCGAGACCATGTTGTAGGGGACGCAGGGACGCTGGACAGGGCACATCTCCAGGATTGGAGGATGGCTGCATGGATGGATGCATGGAGTTTTACGGCCTATCAGCCTTTGTAGGCTATGTATTGATTATGTAATGCCATCAAGCACGAAAATCAAGTATACAAGCACAATTCAAGTCACGGTGTCCCCATTTATTCACCTCTTACGAAACGTGTAGGGAGACACGGTGGGTCTATTCTTTTAACCCCCAATTAACCCACAGGGGGACCAAGATGGAGGATCATCGCCTACCCAAGATCGCGCTGAATGGAGAGCTGTCCTCTGGCCACCGTGACAAAATCAAGGGGGCTCCAAAGAATTTAAGAAACGCTACAAAGACTGCCTGGAAAAAGTCCCTCAGTGCACGTCACATCAACCACGCCAGTGGCCTGGAGACATGCCATCCACCAGGCTGTCTTCTCCTTCGAAAACATCCACAGGGCAAGCCATGAGGGCAGAAGGAGAAGGAGGAAGAACCACGAAATCCCAGCACCCAACCAAGATCAGACCTTCGTCTGCAGCCTCAGCGGTCGGATTTGCCAGCCCCATTTTGGACTTGTCAGCCACCAGCAAGCGTGCATCCGTCATGGACCACGCCCTTTCTAAAATCTTCCTTCAGCGAAGCCAGGCCATGGCTGAAGTGTATCTTCAGTGGCATCCAACCATGTACGTGTGTCCTGAGGTTATATACAAAGGCCCTGCAAATTCAGCCGTGACTTCAATGCCAGTCCGACACAGCAACTGCATCTGAAGGAAGTAATGTTGCTACAGTGTTGTCGATTTTTTGTTGTGTGGTGTGGTTTTTTGTGGGTTTTGTTTTGTTTGTTTTTTATTTGGGGGGGGGGGGGGGGGGGGGAGGAGGGGGGAGGGGGGAAGGTGGGAGGGCCCTTCCTTTTTTTTACACAGGCACAAGACCCACTTAGAGTAATGAATTCTATTTAATTTGTTTTGTTTAGTTGTCACTTGTTTCCTTCAAGAAACATTTGTGACCTGTTCTGGCCAAACCAGGGATATGTCTCTGAGGCAGTTTTGCTGAATAGAAAGAGAGATGGCAGTTTTCCCAAGGCAATATGAGTTTTTGGTAATTTCCGCTTGATAAAACAAGAATACATCATGTGTTGTCAGGATTTTCATGAATCCCACTAAGAAATAGATGTTAAAATTTCTTTTTAGTTGGTTACTGTGTCTGTTACCTCCATTGCTTTATATTCATTATATAAAATGAGGTCTATTTTTCAAGTCGATTTTCTCGAAAGGTTTATTTTTAAGACCTATAATCTTTAGTTTGTTATAACTTTGTCATTTTACAAGATACTGTAACAAATTTGGTATCAAATTACAGGAAATACAATAACCTGCCAACTGTATAGTTATTGAATACATTTGGTAGAGAGACTATTGGAATTACATTGCAGAGGGTTGAAACAACTAAAAAATGCTCACAAGTCAAAATCACCAGAAAATGACATTTTGACCATTTATATACCCGTGTCTCCCCTTTTATAATCGATCTAACCCTGGTTTTGCCAGAGCAGATCACATGTTATACCTCACTCAGCACTGCTAATAAGAAACACCAACAACAAGCATGATACAACATTTACTTTTGATCAACAAAGATATTCCTACACATCACTTTTGACACACTTTTCGTGGAATTCATGTGAGCAGTAAGCAAGTTCAGAAAATTTTCTCCAGGGAGAAAACTGTCTTAGCTTTGGGAGGAAATGTTTTAATGCTGTCACTCAAAATGATGTTTTGGTTTCTTCAAACTGCCAGGGAATATATGATGAGGAGCAGATTAAATTAAACAATCAGAGAGTATGTTAGTTCTGCAGTTTAATACCATATATACATGTAATGCTTAAGTCTGTACACTGTGTATGCCAATGAAAATACTCAGTTCAGTTCAGTCTCTTAACCCTGAGATGGGTTGTTGAGGCACCAATGATGACTTTCGGACAATCTTCCTCCATCGATCTCTATCCACAGTGGTTTGCTGTGAGTCAGCAAAGGTCAAGCCTGTCCACTCTTTGATGTTGTCTTCCCACCTCTTTCTCTGCCTGCCTCTCCTTCTCCCACCTGGTACGGTACCTTGCAGGATGGTCTTGGCCAGCCCACTGCCTCTTGAACCGTGACCGTACCACTTCAGCTTTCTGCTTTTCACGATTGAGAGCAGGTCTTCGTACTGCCCAATTGCTCTCCTGATCCTGTTGCTGACTTCCTCATTCGTGACATGGTCTTTGTATGCGATATTCAGAATCTTGCGGTAGCATCTCATTTCCAGGGCTTGTAGTTCAGATGTGAGTGTCCAGGACTCACATGCATACAAGAATACGGAGATGGCCAGCGTGCGCATGAGCCTAATCTTCGACACGAGAGTGATATTTCTGTCACGCCATATTGGCTTCAACTTTGCCAATGCTGCTGTTGTTTGTGCTATCCTGGACAGTATCTCTGGTTTGGACCCTTCATCAGTCACAATAGATCCCAGGTATTTGAAGTTGTTTACAATTACAGCTTCCAGTTTTTGGCCCTTCACTTTGATTTCCATTTTGAAGCCCTGAGGATTGTTCCTCATCACCTTGGTCTTCTCGGCGCTGATCTCCATGCCATATGCCTGTGAGGTCTTGTCCAGGTGCTCGACAAGACTAGTCAGCTCCTCTTCACTTCCTGCTAATCCATCAATGTCATCAGCAAAACATAAGTTGGTGATCTTTCTGCCACAGATGCTGATTGATCCTTCGTGGTCTGCTAGGGCATCAGTCATTATCCTTTCGAGGAAGAGATTGAAGAGTGTGGGGGAGAGTAGACAGCCCTGTCTGACTCCGACCGTATGACAATACTAAGTGTACAAATGATCAATTAGCATGTCATCATACATCCATATCCACATACCCTCTTAAATCATTTACTTGTCCGTAGCACAGAAATCTATGAAACTATTCATCATAATGTGCATTTTCTCTGCAGTACTATGAGTTGAATTTTTCAGAATGAATGGCTGCTTCAACATCAAAATGACAATCCATAGCAAATGAAGATGGAAAATTATCATGCTAATCCCAATCATCACTTTATGATAATCCCACGAGGCATGAGTGAAAATAGGCAACATTTCATGAGAGCAATTTATTCCAGCAGGGCCCTATTTCATATTCATGACAGGTTAATGAAAAGAGACATATTTTAAAAACAGAATCCCTTATTGCACCTGAGGTCAAACATGACCTTTGACCCAACAAAAATGAATAAAATGTAGGGATGCAGACTACACAATGTAACATCACAGCATAAACTGGTACATGATGAAAAGAAACTTCAACAATTTTAGCAAATACATATGTTGAAAACATTTGAGAATACTTGTCAAAACCCTACACTGTATAATACAAACATTCATACATGTTACAAAATACTTGAGTGTCGTGCTTGAAAACATTTTGATATTTTTCTTACTACAATGGATAACAGCAGCAGAAATCACATCGTCTTGGCTGTTTTGTCGTTTTGGCCATTCATCAACAACAGTACTATACCTTGGGTAATCAGATGCCAACCCAAGTTTGCTGTTCAACCCAAAAAAAAAACCAACGAAACTTAAACATTTAAAATCTTGTTTCAAAAAGTGAACATGAGAATTCAGTTGAGTTCCAAAGGCAGATAAGTGAGCTGTCGTCTTGACAACAGTTATGAAACTGCTAGAGCTATTTTACCAAGGCAATGCTGATGGTCATTTCGAATAGATACTCCAGTGTGAGAAGTCAAGGTACTTGGGTTTTTTCTCTACATTTTTTTTCTCTCTCTCTCCTTACATTAATGCCTCTGCATCTACCAGCTCAAATTCTGTATCATTCCTCAAACAGGAGAGCTCAAATCATGAAGTGGCTTTTGAAGGGGCTAACATCTTTAAAAATAACTACCCAGTCAGTGTGCTGAAACAGTGCTACACTAAGTTAATGTGGCCTTCTGACCAGGGGGAAAAGGTAAACTGTCTTTTTGGCATCCAGGGAAGTGTGAAAAATGGGAGTATAAAACCAGACTTTGAGAAAAAAAAGAGGTGGTGTAAATCATTCAGCAGCATTATTTAGCAGTAAATTATTCAGCAGCATTTCATTCTGTTATTAATGCCAGCTAATGAGTAAAATGGAATTAATTAAAAGGGAAAAACACACCCTCTGCTAATAATGTTTGTGCACTGAGGTTGAATCACACTATTCCTTCAGCAAGATGAGTGCAAATGGTAAGTTATCACTGTAATCCCACAAGGATTTCAACAAAGACGCTACACTGATAATCTTCGTAGAGTTTTTGACCTCATCCTCTCAGAAAGACACGCTTATGTTCCCCTCCACCTCTGGAGCATCTTACTGTCAATAGTTTTCCCTTAGAAATCACAAACATTGACAACTTCCTGGGTGTCAAACAGAAACACCATAGTAATATCAAAAACTGGATCTTCATTCCACCTGTATCCATGACTATAAAAAAACTAGACTGATGACTGAGAAAAAGGTTTTAAAACAAAACCCATAAATCAACCAAAAACCCCTAACAGAAATAAAGGCGGTTGTCAGTGTGGCAGAGGAAATGAGGGAGACGTCTCTGGTTTCGAGCTGTGGCACATCGAGTTCACAATTTTTTAATGGGACCAAGAGGAACGGAGGCAGGCAGTGCCAGCACTGGCGGGGATCTGGTCTTGGAGGCAGACTCTTTCCTGTTGAGGGGCTCTGCCACGAGACATGGCAGCGAATTTACTGTGATCCTTGTTCGCTGTTTGAGCTCCTCATTCTCATCCTTCAGACTGTTCAGCTCTCGCTTGAGTCCCACAAAGTCCTTGAAGCTGGCCTTGTCTTGAAACATGGCCGAGTGTTTCCGCAGGGTCTCCACCTCTGCTGTCAGCTTTTTGTACTCCATCATGGTGACCTGAAAAGGCACACAGAGGGTTGGTGAGGCAGATGGGTGCTGGTCATATAGAAAAATGTTTCTGACAATCACTGTGATTTTAACTTTGCCCTGCACTTCAGACCTCCTCCTTCACATGAT
>JAWQFJ010000609.1:64765-122265 GCA_034096865.1 Theodoxus fluviatilis
CTCTCTCTCTCTCCTCTCTCTCTCTCTCTCTCTCTCTCTCTCTCAAACATAAACCAGATCAAATTCACCTGAACAAGTCCACACATTTCAGAGAATTAATGAGATAGCATAATTACCCCTTTTTGGCACTATCCACTAACAAGAGCTAATTCATTCTACTCTTACAATCGCGGCTTTCCATGTACAATTTTTTTTTCCTTTGTTGTTTCTCCCTTGTGTATGCATGCCCATGTATGTGTTTATGTGTGTGTTGTCTGTGTGTGTGTGAGCACAAGTATGTGTGCATTGTATGTGCATGTGTGCATGCATGTGTACATTTGTGCATGGATGCAAGCATGTATGTGCTTGCATGTGCTCTTGCATGGGCTCCTTCTTGTGTCTGCCTTACACACACACACACACACACACACAAGCACACATACATACACAAAAACAGCATTCCATAGATTTTACTTGTCCATTGCCAAAGTTTTCAGATGATCATTTCCAAAATAACTGCCAGTGTTCTTTTCTTTTCCCATCTTTTTTCATCATATTTTTACCTGCTCCATGGCAGCCTCCAGTGCTCTCTTCTCAGCAATGACCTGTTCCATCTGTAATACATTATTTATAACTTATCATCATTTTTTTACATAAAAAAAGGTTTTGCCAATGTAACTGACACTTTCTATAGCAACAAAGAAAATGTATAAAGATCATGGGAGTGAACTCTGTCATTTCATCCACTTCATTCAAATTTCACTAATATCACATTCCTTGATAATCATTCTTAAGTACATCTTACCCTCATAGTCCAGACAGTGGTTGTCTCCCATGCACAAGCATAGTAACAGAAAAAACACTTTTGTAAGCAAATGAATTTGTCTTCTTAAAAACGGGTGATTTTGCACGAGACAAGACACCAACTTGTCAGCGCCTTGTGGGTGATGACATGGCATCAAACTTCAGTTTTGCATGGGAGACCTACAGACGTGCATTCAACAGTTGTGAAAAACATCTGTCTGACATTTTGGAAAAGCAATAGAAGAGAAATGGATGTGACAGCAGTATGGCATGCAAGACGAGCATTTCCTACAAAAGTGGAGGGGAAATGACAGATGTAGACAGGTGAGACTGTTGGCATTCAGTGGTTCAGGTGGCAAGAAATTACTCAAAAAGAAAAATGTGTCTGGTTTGTATCCTCTTCAATGCATAATTTTCCCCTCCAGATCTACCCCTACTTTCACTCTTCACATTTGAACTTCCCTGTTGTAAAAAGTTCCAAACCAAACCAAACCAAACCACTCCAAACCAAAATCCAAAACAAAACAAAACAAAACAAAAACAAAACAAAACAAAACAAAACAAAACAAAACAAAACAAAACAAAACAAAACAAAAACAAAACAGAAAGCCTTCCCTTGTCTTTTTGCCCTCACCTGTTCTAGCATTTCTGCCTCTAAACTCGCCTTCATGTTTTTCTCTGCAGCCATTTGTTCCATCTGTAATGAGAATGAATGAATGAATGAATGGCTGAGTGAATGGATGAATGAATGAATGGAATGAATGGATGGATGAATGAATGAATGAATGAATGAATGAATGAATGAATGAATGAATGAATGAATGAATGAATGAATGAATGAATGAATGAATGAATGAATGAGTGAGTGAATGAATGAATGAATAGCAAAATAACAAGCAAAGCCAACAAAAAAGCCAAAATAAGTTGATTACTACAATAGAAACAAAATTGGATTGCACAAAGAAATGTTCACACAACACAAATGACACAAATGTACTGAAAGGGAACTCAAATACATGAATGCCTTGTGCAAAAGGCATAAGAATAAAAAGCCGCAAACAAGGACCAATGCTGCACAAGCCATGACAAAGTCCAGCCTGCGAAGAGGAGGACGTACGGACTTGCCTCCATCCTGTGTTTTTCTGCCATCATTGTGTTCATCTCGTCTGCCCTCCTCATGTATTCCTGCTGAATTTCCTCAATCCTCCTCTGGCTCTTCTCTGCAAAGGAGTGGATGTCTGCACACTTTGACTGCTGTTCCTGGAAAAAGAAAAGAACAAGAAGGGCAAAGTCCATACGACTCACATGCTTGACCTTGACCTTTACATGACCTTGACCTTCGGATGACCTTCAAGGTCAAGGTCAAACTAATACACATAGCAATGACATCATACACTAAGAAATGCTTTACACATTTTTCCTACCAAAATACATGTGGCCTTGACCCAAGGTCAAGGTCATCCAAGGTCATGCAACACAAAGCTGTTAATTCAAGACATAGGAAGCACAATGGGGCTTATTGGCACTTTCTACCATGAGATATGGTCACTTTTAGTGGTTCACTACCCCATTTTGGTCACATTTCATAAGGGTCAAAGTGACCTTGACCTTGATGACATGTGACCAAATGTGTCTCATGATAAAAGTATAACATGTGCCCCACATAATTATTAAGTTTGAAACAGTTATCTTCCATAGTTCAGGGTCAAGGTCACTTCAAAATATGTATACAATCCAACTTTGAAGAGCTCCTGTGACCTTGACCTTGAAGCAAGGTCAACCAAACTGGTATCAAAAGATAGGGCTTACTTTGCCCTATATATTATATATAGGTGAGGTATCCAATCTCAAAAACTTCAGAGAAAATTGGGAAAATGTGAAAAATGGCTGTTTTTTAGACAACATTTATGGCCCCTGCGACCTTGACCTTGAAGCAAGGTCAAGTCACTATGTATGTTTTTTGAGGCCTTGTCATCATACACCATCATGCCAAATTGGGTGTTGATAGACTAAATAGTCTTTGAGAAAATTCCAACGTTAAAGTTTTAAACGGCCGCCCGGACGCCCGGACGGACGAAATGGTGAGTACATAGACTCACTTTTGCTTCACATGTGAGTCAAAAAACCCAGAGTAAAATTTTTGGGAAATATCCTGGAGTGAAACAAATCTATGTGAGACTCCAGGCTGTTATATTGGTAATCACAGCAATTATTCAACAAAACCCACCTTATCTTTAAATGCAAGAGGCATTTAGAATTGGGGGGGGGGGGGGGACTTTCACTCCTGGACTATACTAGAGTGGCAGCAGAATTACGTGGCAAGTGATAGTCACAGCCAAATATCTCTCCACAGAAGCCTGAACATTAGTCAGGCATGTTAACCAATGGAACACGCTCGTGATGACGATGGCAATGACAGCAGTGATGATGTGTACTTCAAACCAGATGCAGTGGAATTTTCTTCAGGGATGTTACCCCTGGTCACCACCAAGTAGCATCCAGTATAACGAGAATGTACAGCAAAAAGGCCATGACAAGACTTGAACCTGGGACTTCAGGATGACAGTCCTGAATGCTACCTGCCCAGCCAAGCTGCTCTCTGCTTCAAAGTCAAACAGCAAGCCATGAGGAATCTTGGCACAAAGAGCTTTAGAGTACATGGAACATAGCTCTGGAAAAAACTTCTCCTGGGACTGAAGCCCTATTTCTCTTAAATTTTACAAGTCGAGTCTGCAGACAGATTTTCAAAAAACTGCCTTTGCTGAGCTTCAGTTAGTTTCAAGCTTATGCACATATGAGGTAAAGGTTGAACAGGCATTATTCTTATAATACCCATTATTTGAACCTCCCTCCCTCCCCCCAAAACAAAAAAAGATGGGAAAAAGAGAAAAATGGGTCAGTAGAGTGGCCTGAACTTTTTCTTCTTCTTTTTAATAGAAATGGTCAAACTGTTGAAGCCAATATGGCATGACAGAAATATCACTCTCGCGTCGAAGATCAGGCTCATGCGCACGCTGGCCATCTCCGTATTCTTGTCTGCATGCGAGTCCTGGACACTCACATCGGAACTACAGAGTCGGATACAAGCCCTGGAAATGAGATGCTACCGCAAGATTTTGAACATCTCATATAAAGACCATGTCACGAATGAGGAAGTCAGCAACAGGATCAGGAGAGCAATTGGGCAGTACGAAGACCTGCTCTCTATCGTGAAAAGCAGAAAGCTGAAGTGGTATGGTCACGTGTCAAGAGGCAGTGGGCTGGCCAAGATCATCCTGCAAGGTACTATACCAGGAGGGAGAAGGAGAGGCAGGCAGAGGAAGAGGTGGGAAGACAACATCAAAGAGTGGACAGGCTTGACCTTTGCTGACTCACAGCGAACCACAGAGGATAGAGATCGATGGAGGAAGATTGTCCGAAAGTCATCAGTGGTGCCTCAACAACCCATCTCAGGATTAAGAGACTGAACTGAACTGAACTGGTCAAACTGAACACAAATCAAGTATCCCTTTTGCTGAGAACTGTTTTTAAAATGTAAATAGTGGATTCCCTGAACGTTCATAAGGCAGGGAAGATGGGACAGCATACAGCTAGTTTTTTACCCCCCCCTGCAGAAAAAATAGGGTCGATCCGGTTACCACAACCAAATTTTTCCCCCTTATACATATTGACTGAACTGTTTAATTGTACAAGGACAGGCATCAGACTTTGGTGCCACTGATCTTTCCAGTGAGTTGTGTTTTGTCAAGTGTAATGTGGTCTGAGTCTCAGACACGGGTGATAAGTGGATTTATAAAACCTCATTTTCATCTTAGCCTTTTGCTTGCACATGCAAATTGTGTGTGGAACTCAGAAGCTGCATAACCTAGATTGCACACTGCACAACTGAATTGATATATTCAATGATGTAAATTATGCTCTCATGATAATTGTGTGTGTTTTGAGTGACACAGAATATACATTCAGTAATATATCATACAGAAAACACTTGTAAATTTGAATCGTGTGTGTATTTCTTCTCACCTCAATTTCGGTTCAGTAAAGTATAGGGTCGCTCTGTGAACTTCCTGATTTTATATCAACAAGGACCACGCCATCAATTGTGCAATTGACGCTGTATGAGATATTGAACCTGCATTGCAATATGTTACACTTTTTATAGTCGGTACAGGGCAAAAAAGTGTCCTCTGTCTTGTTGATGCCCACAAAACAATTTGAACCTGGGCAGATTTAGAGTTACTTTGATTATCACAATCAGACAATGTCTGGATTTTCCTGTCATCATTTACTGATATTAATCACAGCTAGATCTATTATCCAGTATATGCACTGCGACAAAATGGAATATTAAAATTAAGCAGGAAGAACAGGTACTTACTTCGAGCTCCGAAACTTTTTGCTTCAGCTCTTTGTTTTCCTTCGCCATCTCTTGAAGAAACGAAAGAGTCTGAATGTGTTTATTTGTCAATCGTTCATTCTGATCCGATGAGTGATCGCACAGTAATTCGCGCGGAACCCTGCCTTTGTATAAGTTCTCCATCTTGGCGTTTGATACAACTTGAACTATTCCGGTTAGATTGAAACTCTTAAAAAACCTAACGAGAGCACTTAAGCATAAACGACGCTTTTATCGGCAGCACGCGCATTTTCGCATCTTGAATTGTTGACATCGAGGAAACACCATTTTGTCGGGTCCGAACGCGTGCCTGACTACGACCGCTTACAACATGTACTTTTCCATGTGAAAATAAAGGGAAGGGGGAGGAATTGTGACTCACATTTTTTTCGAGTGCACATATATAATAAATTGGTTGAAATGCATACTTGAGGAAACAATGTGTATTGGTATATTTGTTATGATTTAAGGAGCTTTTGCCGCAAACGGATATCCGTTAGCAGCCATCTTGTCACGAAAAACTGTAAAATCATTCGATCTACAATCATGGCAACAGCGGCTGTAAAAGCGGTTCCTTCTGAGGAAAAGAAGGCTTTAGCTGTGCCTTCTAACAAGATAAATAAAGTTGTGATCCATCCATTGGTTCTACTGAGTGTCGTCGATCACTTCAACAGAATGGGAAAGGTTGGAAATGTAAAACGAGTAGTCGGCGTACTGCTGGGATCACTGAGAAGCGGCGTGCTTGATGTGTCGAATAGTTTCGCAGGTAATCGTTTTCCTCCTCTTCTGCTTCTTATTCTAGCTCTTTGTTTAACTGATTGTCCTCAGGCTGTTAACTTATGAATCTATTATTTGACATTCAGGGAGAGTCGGGGTGTATACCATCGTGATTGTGTCATTGTGAGCGCATACGAAAGGAACTTGCGGCGTCTGCTTAACGGATGTGTCATTTCGGTCTCGTTGCAAACATAGCATCTTCTAATGGCCGCGCGAAGTGCCCTGCCTCGTCAGTGTTTACATTTTAATGTAAATTAATGGGTGAAGAGCGTTTATAATATGATATCCCCCTGTGGGTTGGGGTCAGAATGGACCCACCGCGCCTCCCTACGCGATTGATAAGAGGCGAAGAACTAGGGACAACGTGACTTGATTTACGATTACTCTAAACTGTTCTAGTGATTTACTCTTGGCCTTACATAGCATACAAAGGCTGTCAGGACGTAAAACGCTATCCATCCAGCTATCCGTCCATCCATCAATATGATAAGATTGTGGCCCTTGTGTTTATTTCAGGGGCTTGTAGTTGTAGTGACAATCACTGGGTGGGGGTCTGTTGGTAACTGTGCTCGCTTGGGAAGTCAGATTTGTCTTTGATGCAGCACCTTATTCTTAGCACACGAACAAAAATCTGACTGGTCGTAGCCGTAGGCTATGATATACGCAGCAACGTCAACTTGACATACAATGCTTTGTGAAAGACGGCTGTATTCAGTGATGCCACTCCATACCTCTCATCCAACCTCTTCTGTCTCACTTTGGAGTCTGTTGCATTGTGCAGTCTGAAGAGGAAACTTAAATGGTAATTGACACCTAAGCAGTATTTATAGTATGCACTTTTTTCTGTGGCTAGTTTAGGATATTACCACATGTATCCATGGTGTTCAGCTGTTATGGTCGTGATGGTATGCCTAATAAAACAAGGGGTCAGAACAATGTTGAAAGGAAGTCCAAGGTCAGATTGTGAAGTGAGTTATTGCCCTTTATTTTTCAGTTCCCTTTGATCAGGATGACAAAGACAGAAATGTGTGGTTCTTGGATCATGACTACTTGGAAAACATGTATGGAATGTTCAAGAAAGTGAATGGTAAGTACATGAATTCTCATCATAGAGTTGTGCAGAAGAATACTTAAAGAAAGGCAGTGGCAAATTTTCCACTGATGCATCAATTTCCAGTGAAAATCAGAATATAATGATCTCAGAAAACCAACACACACACACACACACACACACACACACACACACACACACACACACACACACACACACACACACACACACACACACACACACACACACTCACTCACACACACACACAAGAGAATAAAATCTTAGATTAAATCTACCAGTAATATTTCAAAATCTGACCATGTCACACATCCAAGTTTATTCTGGAAAAGTAAACTCGGGGTTAAAGTGGGGCATTAGGGGGTCATGGACGTTTCGCCCCATTTGCGACATTCGGAACGTCATTTAGCTTAAGATTACACCCGAATCACGTGGACCGTTAAGGTGCATGGAGTACGGTACCGTGGAGCAAGATGTTTGTCACAAAACGCAGATACATTAACGCGGCCGGATCTTAGCTAAAGACGTTCCGAATGTCTCAAATGGGGCGAAACGACCAGCACCCGCATTAGGCACCCCCTTTTTTCATTTTAGAAAAGTATTCTGTTCTTTGAAAAGATACAAAAAGTTTTACAAAGTAAACAAATTTAGGACATTAAAATCCAAGAACACATACTTTCTTTGGTAACTACAAAATTATATATTTTTAATCACATTTTTTTTCTTACAGTGAACTTCCATACTCTTGGGGCATTAAGCCCCAGGAGGTCAGGGCATTAGGTCTCAATCTTAAAGATCTTATTTTTGGCAAGTTTAATATCATCTATTAAATTAAGAAAATAGCTTATAAATGCATGAAATCACACATAAGCTTTAACTATCAGTGCTGAAGTATAATCAAACTAATCATTAAGAACAAACTTCAGTGAATCTTTTATTTATGGAGGAATGTAAATTGTCACTGTGAAGGCAATGTTTCCTCTTCAATCCTTGGCAGAAATTTATCCCCAAAGCAGAACATAATACATGAAGTTTTAACACGAAAATCACAACATTAATGCAGAAGCACTTGCCTTGGTGGTTTAGGGAAGCACTGATGCAATTCTCATGTTCCATTGTTAATCATGAAGTGTACATCAAAACTAGATGTGAGTGAGGTGTAAGAGGCAAAGTGTTTTCAGAATTTAAACAAGACAGCACAAGAGTGTTGTCAAAACAGCTCGTACTTTGGCTGACCTTTTTCCGACTTGGTCAAAACCAAATGTCTTTCTCGAGAGAAACTAAAACTAATTGGTTCAAACTCATTTTGGAAACAAAATAACCTAAACTGAAATTATGTCAACTAAATTTCATCTGAGTGGTCACTAATGCCCCATGGGACTTATTGCCCCCTTTCCCCTAATCCTTAGCATAAACTTCTGTTGTTCAAGAATTTTCAGTGTCAGAATAAAAGTAGCCTACTTGACTGCTGTGGGCTACCCTGGCTGAACTACTGAAGTAGGCTCCACATTCAGCAGTCAGGGCTTGTAGCTGTTGTGAGGGTGTCCTGTCTGTATGCCTCACTCTGTAACTACCTGTATGTTGTGCCTCCAAGGACTGCCTTTGCATGTGTTGCTGGTTGTGTTACAGCCAGGGAAAGGGTTGTTGGATGGTACCACACAGGCCCCAAGCTCCATCCCAACGACATTGCCATCAATGAGCTCATGAGGAAGTACAATCCTAATTCTGTAAGTCCCTGTCCAAAATGGCATCTTATTCTCTGTCTTTGTAGTTCACATTGACTTGTTCTTGATAATGACATCTTGCCCTCATTCTTTATAGTTTACAATGACTTGTTCTTGATAATGACACCTTGCCCTCATTCTTTATAGTTTACAATGACTTGTTCTTGATAATGACACCTTGCCCTCATTCTTTGTAGTTTGCAATGACTTGTTCTTGATAATGACACCTTGCCCTCATTCTTTGTAGTTTACAATGACTTGTTCTTGATAATGACACCTTGCCCTCATTCTTTGTAGTTTGCAATGACTTGTTCTTGATAATGACACCTTGCCCTCATTCTTTGTAGTTTGCAATGACTTGTTCTTGATAATGACACCTTGCCCTCATTCTTTGTAGTTTACAATGACTTGTTCTTGGTAATGACACTGCCTCCTTTTCTTGTATCAATAGACGAATAGTTTACAATGACTTTATCATAATTGGTATCATTGTTAGACTCAACATCGTTACCTATTCATTTGTTTAAAGCTGGGTGTTTCATTATGATTTCATGGACAGAAGTCCCTGCAAAGGATATGATCAAGTTGGTTTATGTTTGAGGTCGCCTCTGTAAGTGTATGCCACAGGGTTTGGAATGCTCCATGTGAGTAATGACTGGTGGTACAGTGTAAGTGTAAGCCACAGGGTTTGGAATGCTCTCCATGAGTAATGACTGGTGGTACTGTGTAAGTGTAAGCCACAGGGTTTGGAATGCCCTCCATGAGTAATGACTGGTGGTACAGTGTAAGTGTAAGCCACAGGGTTTGGAATGCTCTCCATGTGAGTAATGACTGGTGGTACAGTGTAAGTGTAAGCCACAGGGTTGGGAATGCTCTCCATGAGTAATGACTGGTGGTACAGTGTAAGTGTAAGCCACAGGGTTTGGAATGCTCCCCATGAGTAATGACTGGTGGTACAGTGTAAGTGTAAGCCACAGGGTTTGGAATGCTCCCCATGAGTAATGACTGGTGGGTTTGGAATGCTCCCCATGAGTAATGACTGGTGGTACAGTGTAAGTGTAAGCCACAGGGTTGGGAATGCTCTCCATGAGTAATGACTGGTGGTACAGTGTAAGTGTAAGCCACAGGGTTTGGAATGCTCCCCATGAGTACTGACTGGTGGTACAGTGTAAGTGTAAGCCACAGGGTTTGGAATGCTCCATGTGAGTAATGACTGGTGGTACAGTGCAAGTGTAAGCCACAGGGTTTGGAATGCTCTCCATGAGTAATGACTGGTGGTACTGTGTAAGTGTAAGCCACAGGGTTTGGAATGCTCCATGTGAGTAATGACTGGTGTTACAGTGTAAGTGTAAGCCACAGGGTTTGGAATGCTCTCCATGAGTAATGACTGGTGGTACTGTGTAAGTGTAAGCCACAGGGTTTGGAATGCCCTCCATGAGTACTGACTGGTGGTACAGTGTAAGTGTAAGCCACAAGGTTTGGAATGCTCTCCATGAGTAATGACTGGTGGTACAGTGTAAGTGTAAGCCACAGGGTTTGGAATGCTCTCCATGAGTAATGACTGGTGGTACAGTGTAAGTGTAAGCCACAGGGTTTGGAATGCTCCATGTGAGTAATGACTGGTGGTACAGTGTAAGTGTAAGCCACAGGGTTTGGAATGCTCTCCATGAGTAATGACTGGTGGTACTGTGTAAGTGTAAGCCACAGGGTTTGGAATGCTCCATGTGAGTAATGACTGGTGGTACAGTGTAAGTGTAAGCCACAGGGTTTGGAATGCCCTCCATGAGTACTGACTGGTGGTACAGTGTAAGTGTAAGCCACAAGGTTTGGAATGCTCCATGTGAGTAATGACTGGTGGTACAGTGTAAGTGTAAGCCACAAGGTTTGGAATGCTCCATGTGAGTAATGACTGGTGGTACAGTGTAAGTGTAAGCCACAAGGTTTGGAATGCTCCCCATGAGTAATGACTGGTGGTACAGTGTAAGTGTAAGCCACAGGGTTTGGAATGCCCTCCATGAGTAATGACTGGTGGTACAGTGTAAGTGTAAGCCACAAGGTTTGGAATGCTCTCCATGAGTAATGACTGGTGGTACAGTGTAAGTGTAAGCCACAGGGTTTGGAATGCTCTCCATGAGTAATGACTGGTGGTACAGTGTAAGTGTAAGCCACAAGGTTTGGAATGCTCTCCATGAGTAATGACTGGTGGTACAGTGTAAGTGTAAGCCACAGGGTTTATAATGCTCCCCATGAGTAATGACTGGTGGTACTGTGTAAGTGTAAGCCACAGGGTTTGGAATGCTCCATATGAGTAATGACTGGTGGTACAGTGTAAGTGTAAGCCACAAGGTTTGGAATGCTCCCCATGAGTAATGACTGGTGGTACAGTGTAAGTGTAAGCCACAGGGTTTGGAATGCTCCATATGAGTAATGACTGGTGGTACTGTGTAAGTGTAAGCCACAGGGTGTGGAATGCTCCATGTGAGTAATGACTGGTGGTACAGTGTAAGTGTAAGCCACAGGGTTTGGAATGCCCCCCATGAGTAATGACTGGTGGTACTGTGTAAGTGTAAGCCACAGGGTTTGGAATGCTCTCCGTGAGTAATGACTGGTGGTACTGTGTAAGTGTAAGCCACAGGGTTTGGAATGCTCCATATGAGTAATGACTGGTGGTACAGTGTAAGTGTAAGCCACAAGGTTTGGAATGCTCCCCATGAGTAATGACTGGTGGTACAGTGTAAGTGTAAGCCACAGGGTTTGGAATGCTCCATATGAGTAATGACTGGTGGTACAGTGTAAGTGTAAGCCACAAGGTTTGGAATGCTCTCCATGAGTAATGACTGGTGGTACAGTGTAAGTGTAAGCCACAGGGTTTGGAATGCTCCATGTGAGTAATGACTGGTGGTACAGTGTAAGTGTAAGCCACAGGGTTTGGAATGCTCCCCATGAGTAATGACTGGTGGTACAGTGTAAGTGTAAGCCACAGGGTTTATAATGCTCCCCATGAGTAATGACTGGTGGTACAGTGTAAGTGTAAGCCACAGGGTTTGGAATGCTCCCCATGAGTAATGACTGGTGGTACAGTGTAAGTGTAAGCCACAGGGTTTGGAATGCTCCCCATGAGTAATGACTGGTGGTACAGTGTAAGTGTAAGCCACAGGGTTTGGAATGCTCTCCATGAGTAATGACTGGTGGTACTGGACAGAGGAGTTTGAGATCCATTCCTGGATGGAGGTAAAGATTATAGGTTACACAAAGATAGTTCATTAGCTCATTGTTGTGAGGATCGAGACCCGTTGCGCCCCCAAGCAGGAACGTACATGTATGGGTGAATCAAGGGAAGTAATCACACCGCTTTGCGACATGTAAAATTATTTGTTTCTCGACGCGTTTCTGATGCGTTCCGATCATGTTTGTGAATAAATTTATGGTGTAATGTGTAATAAAATGATTTGCTGCAATAATGGGGGTGTTTTGGCTTTGTTTTTTGTAGCAGGCGTTGTGAAATCGAACTCGACCTAGATCTACATGGTATGGTTTGAATGGGAACGATCTATTTTTCATTATTATCAAAGAATGCAAGCTTGTTTATCAACGTATACACCCCTGTGGAATATCTTTAGGAAATGCAAAGCAATACATACCTGTCAAGAAGGTGACAGACGAACGCACGGACGGACAGACACACAAACAGACAGACAGACAGACAGACACACACACACACACACAGACAGACAGACACACACACACACACACACACACACACACACAGACAGAAGGACAGACACACAGACAGACACACAGACAGACGGACAGACACACATAAACATTCACACATGCACACACAGACAGACGGACACACAGACATACAAAGAGACAGACACACAGACATACACTCACGCATGCAAGCACGCATGTACACGCGCGCGCACACACACACACACACACACACACACACACACACACAGACAGAGACAGAGATAGAGAGATTTGGAGAAAGAGAGAGAGACAGACAGACAGACAGACGTAGAGACAGACAGACAGACAGACATAGAGACAAACAGACAGACAGACAAACAGACAGACAGAGACATTTGGAGAGAGAGAGAGTGACTGACAGACTGACTGACTGACTGACTGACTTAACTGACTTTATTTCGGTCGACGACCAAACTTAACATTCATCAGGTTGAAACATTCAGATATATGTACAGGTGGCATAAATAGCATATTCAACCAGCATTTCAGGTATGACCCCATGGTAGTTCACTGGATCTGACTGTATCATAACAATTATATATAAGTTTATATGACTTTAACAAATTGGAGGGGTGGATGAGTTGAGAGAGAGAGAAGGAGGCAGACAGACAGATGGACAGAGAGACAGACAGACACACAGACAGACGGACACACCGACAGTCGGACAGATGGACACACCGACAGACAGACGGACAGACAGACTGACAGTCGAGTTCGATTTCACAACGCCTGCTACAAAAAACAAAGCCAAAACACCCCCATTATTGCAGCAAATCATTTTATTACACATTACACCATAAATTTATTCACAAACATGATCGGAACGCATCAGAAACGCGTCGAGAAACAAGTAATTTTACATGTCGCAAAGCGGTGTAATTACTTCCCTTGATTCACCCATGTACGTTCCCGCTTGGTGCGCTGCGTTTCCGAGCGTCTTGTAAGTTTATGTAGCAAAAGCTCGGCATGAACTATCTTTGTGTAACCTATAATCTTTGATGGAGGTCAGTGCTTGTGTAAAGTTCACCTCTAATGCTGGCAATACGTTGCAGGTGCTGGTGGTGATTGATGCCAAGCCCAGGGACCTGGGACTGCCCACGGAGGCCTACGTTGCAGTGGAGGAGGTCCATGATGTGAGTGCCTGTCTCTGGACTTCCTGTCTTTCCACTGCAATGACTCAGTCTGTTGCTTGTGTTCCCATAGGCATCATCCCGTCGTGGAAGAGATATGCATATTCAGAGTGCTTGAGATATATATATACATGTAGTCCAGGTGTTGGAGTCAGTGAAGACAATAAGTATCTTTGATCTTTCCCTGATAAAAGTTTGAGAGAAGAAAGAAAGGGAGAAATGTCAGAGTGCCAGTACAACATGTATAACGAAGTGGGTTGATCTTGAACTGAAATAATGGCTTTGAATGGTACTCAAGGTGTGAGAGCGTATAGAAAAATTAATTCTTTGAAACTGGATGCCTCTTTCACTATGGTTGTGCTGCAATACCAATGACTCGACAACAAACTTTTTTTTCTCCACAGGACGGTTCCCCCACCTCCAAGACCTTTGACCACGTGCCCAGTGAGATTGGCGCAGAGGAGGCGGAGGAAGTAGGAGTGGAGCACCTTCTCAGGTGAGAACATGTTCTGTCTTTTGAGCATTTAGCCACCTCCTTGTCCCTTCATGACTCCAACATGTTCTGTCTTTTGAGCATTTAGCCACCTCCTTGTCCCTTCATGACTCCAACATGTTCTGTCTTTTGAGCATTTAGCCACCTCCTTGTCCCTTCATGACTCCAACATGTTCTGTCTTTTGAGCATTTAGCCACCT
The DNA here is from genome assembly GCA_034096865.1 of Theodoxus fluviatilis. Taxonomy (NCBI): domain Eukaryota; kingdom Metazoa; phylum Mollusca; class Gastropoda; order Cycloneritida; family Neritidae; genus Theodoxus; species Theodoxus fluviatilis. The sequence continues at coordinate 79,094 of JAWQFJ010000609.1, forward strand.
CCTTGTCCCTTCATGACTCCAACATGTTCTGTCTTTTGAGCATTTAGCCACCTCCTTGTCCCTTCATGACTCCAACATGTTCTGTCTTTTGAGCATTTAGCCACCTCCTTGTCCCTTCATGACTCCAACATGTTCTGTCTTTTGAGCATTTAGCCACCTCCTTGTCCCTTCATGACTCCAACATGTTCTGTCTTTTGAGCATTTAGCCACCTCCTTATCCCTTCATGACTCCAACATGTTCTGTCTTTTGAGCATTTAGCCACCTCCTTGTCCCTTCATGACTCCAACATGTTCTGTCTTTTGAGCATTTAGCCACCTCCTTGTCCCTTCATGACTCCAACATGTTCTGTCTTTTGAGCATTTAGCCACCTCCTTGTCCCTTCATGACTCCAACATGTTCTGTCTTTTGAGCATTTAGCCACCTCCTTGTCCCTTCATGACTCCAACATGTTCTGTCTTTTGAGCATTTAGCCACCTCCTTGTCCCTTCATGACTCCAACATGTTCTGTCTTTTGAGCATTTAGCCACCTCCTTGTCCCTTCATGACTCCAACATGTTCTGTCTTTTGAGCATTTAGCCACCTCCTTATCCCTTCATGACTCCAACATGTTCTGTCTTTTGAGCATTTAGCCACCTCCTTGTCCCTTCATGACTCCAGAAAAAATTTGGAATTTTGGGGTTTATTCCAGCTGCATTGTTGAGAAGTAGTGTATCTGGAGTTTTCAGATGCATTTAGAGGATTGTGTAGAGGTCTTCCCATAAAAAAATTGTAAAGAAAATTCTCAGTATTGTAGTTTTTAAAAAATCTGATAATGTTAATTGTACTTTTTGTGATGCTTGTCCTTTGTTTATAAAATATTCTGTATAAATACCAAGTTTTGATATATTTGTAACATGAGAGTAACTCATTTGATGCAGTAATGTCTGTGTGCCTATGCTATGGTTCAAATCATTCATAGAGATTAAATTGTAGGCATACAAATTAGTGTAATATAGTACTAGTGGCTATCTGGCTATCCTTTTTTGACTCACATGCGAAGCAAAAGTGAGTCTATGTACTCGCCCGTTTCGTCCGTCTGGGCGTCCGGGCGTCCGAAAACTTTAACGTTGGAATTTTCTCGGAGACTATTAAGTCTATCAACACCAAATGTGGCATGATGGTGTATGATGATAAGACCTCAAAAAACACACATAGTGACTTAACCTTGCTTCAAGGTCAAGGGCGCAGGGGCCATAAATGTTGTCTAAAAAACAGCCATTTTTCACATTTTCTCAATTTTCTCTGAAGTTTTTGAGATTGGATACCTCACCTATACATGGTATATAGGGCAAAGTAAGCCCTAATAGCTTTTGATACCAGTTTGGTTGACCTTGCTTCAAGGTCAAGGTCACAGGAGCTCTTCAAAGTTGGATTGTATACATATTTTGAAGTGACCCTGACCCTGAACTATGGAAGATAAATGTTTCAAACTTAATAATTATGTGGGGCACATGTTATACTTTCATCAAGAGACACATTTGGTCACATATCGTCAAGGTCACTTTCACCCTTATGAAATGTGACCAAAATGGGGTAGTGAACCACTAAAAGTGACCATATCTCATGGTAGAAAGTGCCAATAAGCAACATTGTGCTTCCTATGTCTTGAAATAACAGCTTTGTGTTGCATGACCTTGGATGACCTTGACCTTGGGTCAAGGCCACATGTATTTTGGTATAATAAATGTGTAAAGCATTTCTTAGTTTAGTGTATGGTGTCATTGCTAGGTGTAGTTGATTGGCCTTGACCTTGAAGGTCACCTGAAGGTCAAGGTCATGTAAAGGTCAAGGTCAAGCATGTGAGTCGTATGGGCTTTGCCCTTGTTTATTATATGCCTCTGCCTGCCTGCAGGTCACTTACCATAGTCCTTGAATGCCTCCGTAGAATTATAGCCTTTTCCAGTAGACTATTCAGGATCATAATGTGGCTTCTTATTGTAATATGTGCGATGCCTGGAATTGCTCTACTGTGTTCTTGACCGCTGGACACAAACTGCTCAACTCTTTTCTGAGATTTGTCAGCATACACAGCACTTCCCACACACATGCACGCATACATGCATGCACAAACATGCATGCTCACATACACACACATACAGGCACCTGCACCATCTGCACGTACTGTACACATTTTCCTTCATCTTCCAGGAACATAAAAAAAAAACTACACACACCATCAGCACTTGCTGTACACATCTTCCAGGGACATCAAGCGCACGCACGCACACACACACAAGCACATGCGTGCGTGCGCCATCAGCGCACATTGTACACATCTTCCTCCATCTTCCAGGTACATCAAGCCCACGCACACGCGCACACGCACACACGCACACACACACACACACAACCATCAGCGCACATTGTACACATCTTCCTCCATCTTCCAGGGACATCAAGGACACGACAGTGGGGACGCTGTCGCAACGTGTGACCAACCAGCTGATGGGTCTGAAGGGTCTGCACTTACACATCAAGGACATCAATGGCTATCTGCAAAAAGTCACCTCGGGGCAGCTGCCCATCAACCACCAGATAGTCTACCAGCTGCAGGACATCTTCAACCTCCTCCCTGACGTCAACCGGCCGGTAAGGGAGAGTGGCTTGTAGTGGTTTTGGATGGGATGGAGTGAAGGGAAGTGGAGAGAAGAAGGGAGGAAAGAGATTGTGAGAAGTGGAATGGAATGGAGTGAAGTGGAATGGAGCAAAGAGGAAGAGAGACAAGTGGAGTGAAGTGGAATGGAATGAAACGGAGAGGAGTGGAACAAAGTGGAACAGAAACGAGTGGAAGGGACACATGGAATGAAGTGGAATGAAATGAAGTGGAGAGGAGGAGTGGAGCAACGTGGAACAGAGACGAGTGGAATGGACAAGTGAAGTGAAGTGGAATGAAATGAAGTGGAGATGAATTGAGTGGAGCAAAGTAGAACAGAGACAAGTGGAATGGACAAGTGAAGTGAAGTGGAATGAAATGAAGTGGAGATGAATTGAGTGGAGCAAAGTAGAACAGAGACAAGTGGAATGGACAAGTGAAGTGAAGTGGAATGGAGTGGAGTGGAGATGAATTGAGTGGAGCAAAGTAGAACAGAGACAAGTGGAAGGGACGAGTGGAGTGGAGAGGAGTGGAGCAAAGTGGAACAGAGACAAATGGAGGAGATGAGTAGCATGGAGAGGAAGAGAGAGAAGTGTGGAGGGAGTTAGTGGCAGTGTGGAAAGCAGGTGGGGAGAATGGATGGATTGGGTGGATCGGATATATATGGTTTGGCAGAAAAACAGAAGTTGTGGTTAAGGTAACATTAAAAAAAAGGTTGGTAGGTTGGCCTTTTTGACTCACATGCGAAGCAAAAGTGAGTCTATGTACTCACCCGTTTCGTCCGTCTGTGCGTCCGTAAATGTTGTCTAGAAAACAGCCATTTTTCACATCCTCTCAGCATGTGAGTCGTGTGGGCTTTGTCCTTGTTGTTATTTGTTTTTAGAAGAGGCCACATTGAATATATACCAAACTATCTTTCACTGAAGAATTTAGAGTCTGCAGAATAAAATTGGATCAGTGGGGTTACTGTAACCATAAATTTTGAGGGTGGTGGTGGGGCCATATGTGAATGTGCATGTTAGTGTGAATGGGTGGATGGATAGATGGATGGAGAGATGAAGGAAAATGGTATGCCATTGTGAATGAAAGTGTTTATCTATTTATTTTACTTTTAGAAAGAGTGTATTTACTGCTTGAACAGGAACAGAGGTGATGTTTTGTGTGTGTGTGTGTGTGTGTGCATGTGTATATCTGTGTATATGTGTGTGCGTGTGTTGCTTTGCCTGTCCTTTGTTTCCCGGTAGATGCAGGGTTGGAGTTAATGCCAAAGTAAAATTTGCATTTAATTTTGAGGGGGATGTAATGCCAATTCCATGCTAATATAGACACAGTGACATTGGTACTGAGAGTCAACTTAAGAATGTCCCTTTTCTTTGATTGTTGTATCATTTATTCATAATATTGCTTGGCGTCCTCATAACAACTTACTCTCTCTTCCCGCAGGACTTTGTCTCATCAATGAACGTCAAGACAAACGACCAGATGCTGGTTGTATACGTGGCATCTCTCATCCGATGCATCATCGCCCTCCACAATCTCATCAACAACAAGATCCAGAACAGGGATGCCGAGAAGAACGAGGGAAAGGATAAGGAGAAGAAGAAGGAGGAGAAAAAGGATGAGAAGGCAGGAGGAGACAAGAAGGAGGAGAAGGAGAAGGGGAAGGAGGCAGCAGCCAAGGATTCCACTGCCAAGGGTGCCAAGAAGTAGGGTGGGCCTCACTCAGCATCTCACTGCGGCATTTGACGTCATCAACACGGGTGTGTCTGCTCATCATCGGTCATTCTGGTGGGAGTGAAAGCATGGCAGGATGGATTTCAAGCTATCCGGGAGTCATGGAGCCATTTTGAGTCGTTCTGGGATTTTCGATTTGGTCCAACCCACCTCCCGTGCATGATCTTTTGTATTTGTTTTGGGTTGTGACCTTCTCTGAATCCCAAAGATTTTGTTCAGACGACAACAACTAACTGGGCAGCAATGCAGAACGTATGATATGAGTTAGGTTCAACACTGCATTCAACACCTGAGCAAGTCCAAAGAATCTTCAAGGAGAATGATGGAATACTCTTGAGCAACAAAAGGGCTCTCTCCCTGCCTAAGGACATCAGTCAGCAAAACTCCACAGTTTACTTAAATCAATTTGCCGCTCCGGACATGAAAATCTTGAACATATCTGCCTTCATGTGTTGTTTTGGAGAATCTGAGGATGAATGCACAGACCTGCTCCAAGAAGACAAGAGATCAGCTCTGAATGGTCTGAAGGAAGAGTTGTGATAGTTCATGTGACAGTCTCTGATATGCTTGGGCAAGCTTTTTCTGTCTTATCGGCCTCATCGCAGAGGTGTGCCCCTTCATTAATTTTTTTCCTATTGTATGAATGTTTATCATTTTTTTTCAAAAAAGCAAATGCAAAATTTGAATTAAAATGGTCTATGAACATGTTGATTGTTTTGGTTGTTTGTTTTTGAGCTCGGAGGCAACGTGGCGGTTCCCTGATGTGCGAGAAATGCTGATTGAAATACTGGGAATATGGAGCATTTGTGTTGTGTCAACTCATCAAAACATGAGTAAGCCGTAGAACTAGAATGTGTAGCCATCTCTGAATCAACGGAATCATCTAAAATCTATTTAGAACTGTTTGCAGACACAAACAGCTTTTGGATGTGTGGCTATGCATGAGGAACAAGGCTAAAGTCTGCAAAACAATTTTTGAGCATTAGCGCCATGCTGTGTAACGGTTTTCCTGAACTTGACTGTCATCTAGTTCAGATTTCCTATGAGCATGCTCCCCACCCCCCTGCAATGTATGTGAATGAATAGATGTTGTGGTTGAGGTATCTCATTTATTCATTTTCCCAACTTGAGCCTCTTTTTCTCATGCATACACCCATGTGGGGAGGGGTAAGAATTGATGCACTGTATCTCCCTATGCCATTCATAAGAGGCAAATAATTATGTCAATAGGGAAATCATTGCTTGACTTGCTGTTACTCGACCAGTTCTCTTGAGTGTTCGTGATCAATTGCCTTACATAGCAGATAAACTAAAGGCTAATAGGCTGTACAACTCCATCATCTTCATCGTCATGCACAGTGGCAATTAGTTCAGAAAGTCCCTGAAACTTTAAGCGTGAGGTTCTACATTTTCTTCAATCACTATACTTGTACAGTATACTACAGCTCAACAGTCATAGTGACAAGCAGGAACTGGACCTGTGCATCGCCTGAAGTTGTGCCACTACACGAAGACCTTGCACCTCTTGTCTCTAGTGTTCCTCTCCCTGTGGGTTAGTGGTAAGAATTGACCCACCGAGTCTCCCTACGCGATTCGTAAGAGGCGAATAACTAGGGACATTGTGACATGATTCACGTTTGCTCTAAACTGTTCAAGTAATTTTCCTGCTTAATGGCCTTATATAGCCTACAAAGGCTGATAGGCCGTAAAACACCATCCATCCATCCATCTCAAGTGTTCCACCCTGACAGAATGGAGATGCAAGTGGAAAGGGTCCAAAATCTGGAATTGGAAATTGTTTGTCAGGCACAAGAGGTTAAAACAAGTAGGCCTACTTACAGGGTAGACGGGTGACCATAATGGACAATGCAATTCCACCTCGAGTCTGGCGTGGAAGACCTGTGGAACCTTCATGCCTTCTGGTCACCTCTGTGTCTGCTGGGATGCCTGGCCTAGCTGGGCTTCTGGAGGTCATCAGCCTTGTGTTCCAGCTAAGGAGTGTATTGAGCAGCTCTGACCTTGTGTTGTATTCCTCATTGTCTGCTTGCTGATGGAAATGCCTGGCGCTCGAAGAAGGCTCATTCCTGTGATCTCTGTACACTTGCAGCTTTCATGCCATGGAGTCGTGTGTTCCCTTTGTGATCTTCTGTCTTCATCCAGGTTTGGGATCCTAGTGCTTCATATTCGTTGTAGTCGCAAGTGAAATGTGTCGAAAGACAGTTGCTTGCCCCACACCCAAAGCAGAAGAATATTTGCAGAAGGAAAATATTTGGGACAACATAGGTGAAGGTAAAAGTATAGGGGTCGTTTTCTAACGAACGGGAACATTGTAGAGCAATCAGTCTGTTTACATCAATCAGTCTCTCAACAAACCGTTGCCTGGTCACGTGGTTGAGTTGGGCTAAATAAATTTGTCTCGGCTGTGTCACGCGAGTTCAGTCGATTTCCACCTGGAGCTTACTAGATTCTTGAACCTGTGTAAAGGATATATAAGCGCGACAAAGTAACAGAGAGAGGGACACACGAGAGAGCAGATACAACAGAGTTAAGGTGAAAGCTTCACTAGAGGAAAAACAAGTCCTCCTTTGTAAGGAAAAAGTCCTCTGCGGCATTGGGCGTAGAGTGAAGTTGTTACGACGATACTGTTTACTTATTGTCACCGCTGTGTATCGACCAGTGCGTGAATTTGAATAAAGTTTATCGAAAACGACCACCAGCGTTTGTGAACTTCGACTTCCCGGCGCAAGCTAGGAGAACCCCCGTAGGCCTATAACAGGATACTGCAAAGAGATCGAGTGCAACAGTAGCTAATGTAAGGCCATTGATCACGAATATTATCAGAGTTGGCTAGAGTAAGGCCAAGCTATTCACCTTGTATAAAATGCGTAGGGAGACGCAGTGGGTGTATTCTTACCCACCTGTCCCCTGAATTAGTCCTGAGGTGAAAGAAGTGCCCCGAGGTTTCATGGAGCCAGTTCCATCCAGGTCGAAAGAGAATGGAAGCTGCCATTGAGGCTCATCACGATGCATTCTGTGAACCCGAGTCAGTAGTGACTCTGGCACAGTTTGCAATAAATGTGTAATAGACTTGACCCTTCGTATTACAGCATTGCGCCAAAAGTAGTTCTTTTTTATACTATTGTTTTCTCCACTTTTTACAGAAATCATTCAGATGTCAAAACTTGTTTCCATTTCAACACAAACATTTTCTTTTATCGAATAAATGCTTGTTTATTGCCTCAACAAGAGTAAGTTAAGAGTTTTGTGCGAACAAGTCTTAGAACTACTTTACCGGCGTATGTCAGGGAGCAGATCGGCTATCCCACAAACCTCTCGTGTGACCTCCATCTGCACATATCGGACGAAAACCTTCCATCACGTGATGTCAACTGGGCTAGAGATACTTTCGCCGGTAGGCGACGTCTCTAGTGAACTAGAATGATCACGATGGGCACGTCGGCCTTCTCCTTTGATGGGATATAATGATGTGCACGTGCATGTATCAACACTCAACAGAGGAAGCAGTTGATCAGGGCTTTTTATTGTGTTCCAGTCGCATGATCATGGGGATGGGTTTCCATGACAGGCGCCTTGGTCAGAACGGTGTATAAAGACAAGTGCTAACACACAAACATAAAAGGATGAACAGGTAAACGATACTTCGCGCAATGTCATTCATGCTCATTAAGGCTACCTGCGGAGTCCGCCCATAACACATCAACATTTCCACCAATCTCTTTCAGAGGAAATACTTCGTGCACGGTGTTGCGTCTTGTCTCCTTCGATACGGCGGTTCTCCTAGCTTGCGTCCCCCTAGCTTGCGTCCCCCTAGCTTGCGTCCCCCTAGCTTGCGTCCCCCTATAGCTTGCGTCCCCCTAGCTTGCGTCCCCCTAGCTTGCGTCCCCCTAGCTTGCGTCCCCCTAGCTTGCGTCCCCCTAGCTTGCGTCCCCCTATAGCCTGTTTCCCCCTAGCTTGCGTCCCCCTAGCTTGCGTCCCCCTAGCTTGTGTCCCCCTAGCTTGTGTCCCCCTAGCTTGCGTCCCCCTAGCTTGCGTCCCCCTAGCTTGTGTCCCCCTAGCTTGCGTCCCCCTAGCTTGCGTCCCCCTAGCTTGCGTCCCCCTAGCTTGCGTCCACCTAGCTTGTGTCCCCCTAGCTTGCGTCCCCCTAGCTTGCGTCCCCCTAGCTTGTGTCCCCCTAGCTTGCGTCCCCCTATAGCTTGTGTCCCCCTAGCTTGCGTCCCCCTAGCTTGTGTCCCCCTATCTTGCGTCCCCCTGTGGCCCTTGTGTGGGTTCCGAGTAAGAATTGACCCACCGCGTCTCCCTACGTGATTCGTAAGAGGCGAACAACTAGGGACATCGTGACTTGATTAGCGTTTACTCTAAACAGTTCTAGTGACTATCGTGCTTAATGGCCTTAAATAGCCTACAAAGGCTGATTGGCCGTAAAACACTATCCATCCATCCATCCATCCTAGCATGCGCCAGGAAGTCGAAGTAAAAACAAGAAGGTCAAAGCCCACACGACTCACATGGTGAGATGTTGTGTTGTGAACTACATGTATGTACCAAGGTTGTGTTGTGAAATATGTACAGAGGTTGTGTTGTGAACTATGTACAGAGGTTGTGCAACTCAACTCAACTCAACTCAGCGACAGAGTGGGCAGTAGTGACAAAATACTGAAATGAATGATAGTTTTGTGAACTTACAACTCCTTTGTCTCGCATCGGGTAATCTTTTCTGTGTTCAAGGAGACAGTCACTGTTTGTTGGCCGGCAGCTTCTTCACAAACACAAATACAGGTTTATGGTCACTGTACCAACATTCAAGAACACCTGATATCATCTGTTCTTGTGGAATGTTGGTCAGCAGCAGATCCAGGGTGGAAAGATGGTCAGTGGTTGGTCCTTTGACCACCTGTTGCAAAGTGAACCTGGTGCAAAGGTCTGTCAGAGGCGCTGGTAGTTTCTCAGTCACATCACAGTTCAGATTTCCCCCCACCACAACATAATGGTGTGTTGCAAGGACGTTTTCCACAGCGGCACTAAGAGCTGTACACAAGGTGGTGGTGCTGACACGGGGTGGAGAGTCTAGTAGACACCAACCAGGCCCAGTCCTGGTATGCTGCTGGAGGCGTCCACAACAGTGAGTTCAATGCCATTCTGACGACTAAAGCTGATGCAGGTGATCGGAGGCAACTCGGCTCCCACATACACCATGCTGCCAGCATGCGGCCGGTGGCCTTTGGACGGAGCTGGTTTGGCGACGAGCACTGAGAACCCTGGCACACTGTAATGGGCCATGTTGTCTGTGTCGTCCTGCCAGGTCTCGCTGATGAACAAAACATCAGCCTGCAGCAGGCTTCTCTCACACCGCAAATGTTCGACATGCTTGTGAAGAGACCTGCTGTTGTGGAAGGCTGCGGTGAAACACCCAGTGCCCAGCTGCTGCAGATCAGGAAGACAGAACTGGAATGGTTGCTGTCGCAACCTCTCCATATCCGTCCTGACATCAGGAGACACCTTGATCTTCTTGGCGTCAAAGTCCAGTAGCCGGAGACCATCGAGGGTTTTAGCTCTGCTCAGTGCGACATACACTAAGTGAGCCCCAGTGCTGCCCTCAAAGGAAACGGCTACACTCTCCAGTGTGGATCCCTGAGACTTGTGTATTGTGATGGTCGCACAAGCAGCAACAGGAAACTGGCGACGCAAAATGGAGATGTGTTTGTGCCTGCCAATCACAAACTGCTTGGCCGCTTTGAAGACAGGAGTCCACAGATTGTTGATGTTGTTGGTGAAGAGCTGTCGGTTTTCATGGCGGGTCTTCTCACCAACAAAATGGTCATCAAATTGAATCCAGATGACAGACACATGGCTAGGGTCTTCATTGCCCCTGTGTCCCACCTGTCTCAGTGTACCAGGAGCACCATTCGTCAGGCCATCTGCAATGTCCACATTGTGCACCAGCATGATTCTAGAGTCCACCTTGAGAAGCAGCTGCGATGCCAGGGACTGTGTCTGGGTCAATTCCAGACCACGCACAGGGGCGGATCTGGTTTTTGAAAGGGGGGGGTGCAAAGTTCTTTTTTGTTTTGTTTTGTATCTTATCAGCGAAGGCGCGAAGCGCCGAACCGACGGCGCAAAGCGCCGAGCATGCTAGGGGGGTCCGGAGGCATGCCCCCCCGGAATTTTTTTATAAAAAGGAAGCAAAATGGTGCAATCTGGTGCAATCTGAGCGTGTAAAGTGCTATTTTCAGGCGATACATTTTGCCACTGATGTGGTGGGGGGTGGAGATAGGACCAACTGTCTCTCTCTTGGGAAGCACATGCTCGAAAATGTACAGTGCTAAATAAGTTCGATGTTAATAATAAAGAATCACAATTCACAAAAACAACATGAGGAAAAAGTCTTTGCAACAAGATCATACCTCGAATTTAATAATCTTTATATGGGGGGGGGGGGGGGGGTGCAATTACATTTAATTTTACTAGTGCATTCCTATATTTATCAGCATCTCTCTCTCTCTGCACCCACCCACCCCTTTTTATTTTGGCTGGGGGGGGGGGGGGGTGCAATTACATCACTATATTTATCAACATATTTCTCTTTCCATTTTTTTATTTATGTATTATCATTGTTTATGTATTTTATTTCTTTAATTTATTTAGTTAGTTTTTTGGCTGGGGGTGGAATTACATTTACATTACTATATTTATCAGCATCTCTTTCTCTTTTTTGTTCTGCCGAGGGAGAGGGGGGGGGTGCAATTACATTTACATTACTATATTTATCAGCTTCTCTCTTCTTCTTTTTTTAAGCCGAGGAGGGGGGGGGGGTGCAATTATATTTACATTCCAATATTTATCAACATCTCTTTCCCTGAGTCTCTCTCTCATTTTTTTGTCTTTTTGCTTGGGGGGGGGGGGGGGGGTGCAATTACATTTACATTACTACATTATCAACATATCTCTTTTTTATCTTTCTTTTTTTTTTTTTTGGTCCCGCTGGGGGGGGTGCAATTGCACCCATTGCACCCCCCCCAGATCCGCCCCTGACGCACCTTCTGTAGCAACTCTTTCTTCAGCGGCGCACACACCTCACCCATCACAGTGTCTGTGGCGGTGATGGTGATGGCAGCTGTCTGCAGGGACTCCAACTGCTTGGCATTGTGAGTTTCCACAAATTTGCGTTTGCAGTACAGATGAAGAACTGGGCTGTGGTTTTGTTCTCCATTATTAGCTGAAGCAGAGTCAGCAGTGTTGGCTGGTGGTCTGCTGATTCTTGACTTGATGACCCGCACATCCTCCTCAGTGTGGCGGCCTTCTCGCACCCTATTGAGCAACTGAGCAAATTGGCAGTCCTCTTTCTGCCGCATGATGTCTGTCAGCTCCAACATGGTGAAGTACTCCTGCCACAGTCTGAGTGCCAACCCTTCGTAGACAGTGTTAGATGACAGAAATACCCACTTGTCCATCACTGGTTGCAGTTGGAACAGGTCACCAACAGCAAGGACGCTGACACCACCGAAAATCCATTTGCTGCAGTCTTTGGTGTATGAAGTTAAACATGTTTGACCCAACCATTGATATCTCATCAATGATCAGGACAGACAGTCCTGAAAAAGACCTTTGCAGAGTGTTCAGGCGGCTGGGGTCAAGACTCTTGTATAGTCTTTCAGTTGTAGAAGATTGCACTCCGTGAATTTGTGTTTCTTTGCTTGTGTGAGGAGATCATAACTCACAACCGGAATAGAATGACGTCATCAATGATGTAATGAGGAGAAGAATAGAAAGAAGGCTAAAACGAAGCCGACAACATGTCTGTTGTTTGAAGCTTGATTGGACACAAGGCTGAAACACGTCTACATGGTGTCAGAGACCATTCCGTAAACCCGAGTCAGTAGTATTGACTCTGGCACAGTTCGCAATGTATGCGTAATAGGCTTGACCCTTGGCATTACAGCCTTGCGCCAAAAATAGTTCGTTCTGATACTATTTTTCTCTCCACTTTTTACAGAAATCATTCAGGGCCCGTATTCACAACGGCGATTTATCTTTTTAACACTCGATTTATCCCCTAGCCCCGCGTTATCTTGATCGGTTAGATAAGGTACGCTCGTCAGAGGATCCTAGGTTGCGCTTTGCTATATATACTGGTTTCCAGCCAAGGGAGAGCGGAACAGGCAGTTGGAATCGTCTGAGTTTAGAGATAAATCGGAGTTAAAATAAATCGCCGATAAATCGCCGTTGTGAATACGGGCCCAGATGTCAAAACTTGTTTCCATTTCAACACAAACATTTTATTGTATCGAATAAACGCTTGTTTGTTGTCTCAACAAGAGTAAGTTAAGAGTTTTGTGCGAAATAGTCTTAGAACTACTTTAACGGCGTATGTCAGGGAGCACATCGGCTATCCCACAAGCCTCTCGTGTGACCTCCGTTTGCATAAATTGGCCGAAAACCTTCCATCACGTGATGTGAACTGTGCTAGAGCAAAGACCCTATACAATAAGATGATTCGTCCGGTCACTTCCGGCGAAATTAGGGTCACACGCGCCACCAAGCGGTAGTCGTGATTAGCCGGTCAAAAATGTCGACCACGAAGAAGAAATCAAGGAGGTGACCATTGCAGTGCGAATAACTGTGTTAACTCGCGCTATGCGTGTCCACATAAGTCGTTTTTTCGTTTTCCGCGGAAAAATAAAGAGAGGTAAGTAATGATTATATAAATGTGTTTTGAGCTAAGCGCAATAAAATACAGAACTTGAAGTGTAATCTAAATCTGCTGAACTGGTGGAGGAAGCTTGTGGCTTTTGCTTTTGTAGGTGTGCCGATATTTGTTTTCGAAAATCTGCTGATTTAGTCACGTCAGCACCTCAGTCTTATTCAGCAGTCTTGATAATGAATGATTCACGTTAGATGATAAATGTCGCCTTGAGGCTTGATCACAATCAAAGACCCTCTACAATAAGATGGTTCATCCGGCACTCGGCCTATATAAAACATGATGACGGAGCCGACCGTGGCGCCCCAAGCGGAAACGGTGTCCCTCGAGTCAAGGAAGACAACTTCCACATACCGCGTCAGCATAACAATTTACAGTGGATCGTGGAATCCTCTTATTGTGAACTTCAATTGAGGGACAGGAAAAATTTTTCACACTAAGCGGAATGTCACATTAAGAGGGTTGATTTCAGTCATACAATGAACTGAAGGGAAATTAAAAGGTTGTGGCTATTTCAGACACTGACTATAGAGCGAGCGCACTGCTTAATATTACATTACTCGTTCGTCGTACCTCGAGCTTTTTCTGAACTCATCTTGGACAATTTTTATGCGAGATTTTAAATCAGACAAACATGAAAACCTTACTCCAACTAACTTTCAAAGAAGCCATTCCCGAATAATGAGGAAGTAAACACAGTATCTGTAGGCCTACTTTTGCTGGCCGAGCCGCTCGATGCGATAGTAGCAAGATAGAAGGATTTACTGAGTACGGTCATGGCTCATGCCGTGTAATTTTATGTTTATTACTATAGAACTGCATAGATCTACTGTAGTAGGGAAACACAAACAGATATTGTAAGCCAAAAAATGCAGATTTCATGATTTCCGTATTGCTTGCGGTGAAAATAACTTGCCGTGTAAACAGCCTGCATGGTCACTAGATACACATTCACGTGCAAATAGCCTGGGCACTAGATACACGGTCACGTGCAAATAGACAACCAAATTAAAAACTGTTCACAATAACAGGAAAACCACAATACAGTACAACCCCTGAAATGCGACCCCCTTGTTTACGACTACCCCTCTTTAAAGACCAGAATTTTTCTGACGGGTTGTTTTCCTTATTTACTTGCCTTCTCATTTACGACTCCCCCTCTAACGCGGTTTACGACCGAACTTTAAAGGCTTTTTACGACTTTTCAACAAAAATGTCCAAATTACGACCGAGAGATCGCACTCTTTTTAATCATTGAAATAAATCCGCTGAACGTTTGGATACACGTAGTCAGCATTTTCATGGAGCAGCAGACGACGTCGATTAGTCAAATCGCGCGAGAACGAGAAAGCGCGCGCAATGAGAAAATCATGGCAGAGAAAGCAGGTCGTTCATCATTGCTCGGAAAAAGAAAACGTACTCCTTTGACTCTAGAGCAAAGAGTTGATGTTGTGAAAAGAAGCAATTCGGGAGAAAGTGCTATTTCGATTGCTAATCTCTCATTATCCATTTTTTAGTTTTTTTTAGGTGGTGGTTTCTTCATGTGGTTTCCTTTAATTTGTTTAATTTGCAGAGTTGTATGTGTGTTCACTTTCTGTGAAAATGCCCGTGTGGCGTTATGTTGATGTGCTATGTATATATTTATTCATTTATTAATGTGTAGTCATGAACTGAACAATTTTGGGTGAAGTTATTGGCTTGATTGATTATGACCATTAAATGTCTATATTTTGCAAAGACTAAAGAGTTGGGTCATTGCAGTTTGAAACTTATTGAATGGCATTTGTTGTGAACACTCACCCCTCTTATAAGACCCCCCTCTTTTAAGACCGGTTTTCACAGGTTTTTTGGAAGTCGTAAAAGAGGGGTTGTACTGTAACAGAGTTCACTATATGTGGACTCCACTGTATCAACAAATTTAATAGAAAACTACATAACTAGTTTTCAACTTCAATAAAAACCGCTGGCGCTGAACCTCCAGGTTTTGGCATTTAAAAAAAGATCGGGTTCGAACCCGCAACCTCTCGAGAAAAGAGGGGGAAAACACACACACACACATAAAAACACAAAAAACCACAACCTCTCAAAAAAAGAGAAGAAAAAAAAAGTTTCAGCGCAGAATCAAACCTGGTCATGCATGACCAAGAGTCGAACGCTCTACCAGCTGAGCCATTAGAGAATTGCTATGACAGAGTGTTTGTAAAGCATGTAAATCCACTTCTAAGCTATCGGCCCAGGAACAATCAACCATATATTTTAAACATGATGGATAGGTTCAGGAAGCTCCTATTATGACATGTTTTGCTTTCCTTTGGCATGTCATAGACGCTGAATTAACACTCACACAGTCACACAGAGGAGGAAGTGTATTATAGATGTTCAACCCAGACATGTGCATTCGTACTCATTCAGTGATTCACGCACACACCGTGTGTGGTTACCGTGGTTACGTTGTGTTTTCTTCGCATAGACACTGATCTATATCTAAATACGTGGAGTAGATAGAAAAAAATGGCTAGCAAGAAAAAAGAGAGAAAGGCAAGGGCAAAAAACTTCAGTGAAACCGAAATGAGTGTGTTGGTCCTGAAATGCGCCGCTTACATAAAATCTAAGCGCAAGAAGGACTTGCAGGACGGGCGTGAGGCTGGTGTTGAGGAAGAATGTGAAGTAGACGTGCTTGCGAACGTGGAAGAATGTGGAGGTGGTTTGTAACTTTGTTTATGTAGCAAAGAACGTGTATGATTACTTGTGTTTGTGAGTGTAGATTGTCTATGAAAGAATGTGTAGAGTTAACAGTGCAAAATGCGTGATAGCGTCATAAGTGCCTGACGACGTCATTCTTTCGGTTGCTGTGCCTTTGAATAATTCTGGGTTCGACTGATTTCTTTATGGATCTCATCGGTGATGGCCAAGATTTCCTTTCGATGGAATCGAAACTTTCTGAACACCTCTTCATCATTAAATACTTCTAACGGGTGCCTTCGGTCTCGGAATACTCGGTTTTTCCTTAACAGATTGTCATGAATTCGTTTCTTAAGCACAATCGCTGCCATCTTGCCTCTCTCGATAACCCCGGTTTATCTATTTATCTTGCCGACTTCGGGAGAATAGTTTAACACTCTGCTTTGACGCGAGTTTAGGGCTAAATCGCCGTCATGAATAGGAGAATTTAAACCGAAGTCAAGATAAATCGGGGATAGGAGATAAATCGAGTGTTAAAAAGATAAATCGCCGTCGTGAATAGGGGCCAAGAACAATAAAAATACAGCCAGAGAACTACCAGAATCGGCGATAGGCCCTGGACGCCTAAGCAAGCCGAAGAATTCTATTCTATTCTATTCTATTCACCCTCCTTCAAAAATCTCCTCGCAAATGACGTCACATTATTCGACGTCAAATGATAACGTCACAGATTTTGCAAAATGGAGTCTGTTGAATCGTTTTCATTGAAACACCAAAATGTAAAAAAGTCACTTTCTTTTCAAACCTCGATTCTGAAAATTTGATAATATTGAATGGGACCTAACTTCCAGTCAGTGTGCAAAATCTCAAGGAAATCCGTCCAGTAGTTTTTGAGATATAGGCCGTGGAGTCGGCACAGACAGACACACACACAGACAGACTAATAAAGTCTGTAGGACCTCCAGTAAACCTGGAGGGATAAAGTCTGTAGGACCTCCAGTAAACCTGGAGGGATAATGCTCATCTCCACAAAGCGAGTTGCCATGTGTCAACTGTCATGTTTGTAAAACCTACGTGCTTGCGTTTTATTATGCTAGCTTTCCGGCATAGTGTTTGTAAGTTTTGTTTATCTTTATGACCTTTTTTTTCATTCCTGCTATGATCGGTTGCGTTTATTCATTGCGATGAAATGTTTTGGCCACTATTATTCACTATAATAAATTCCACATGCATCATTAATTTAATACTCATCAACATTTTCGCAAACAAAAATTGTATGAATTCAGTTGCCAAAACTCTTCAACTCTGATTCAGAATCACTCAATTGTGATCAAGCCTCAAGGCGATATTTATCATCTAACGTGAATCATTCATTATCAAGACTGCTGAATAAGACTGAGGTGCTGACGTGACTAAATCAGCAGATTTTCGAAAACAAATATCGGCACACCTACAAAAGCAAAAGCCACAAGCTTCCTCCACCAGTTCAGCAGATTTAGATTACACTTCAAGTTCTGTATTTTATTGCGCTTAGCTCAAAACACATTTATATAATCATTACTTACCTCTCTTTATTTTTCCACGGAAAACGAAAAAACGACTTCTGTGGACACGGATACCGCGAGTTAACACAGTTATTCGCACTGCAATGGTCACCTCCTTGATTTCTTCTTCGTGGTCGACATTTTTGACCGGCTAATCACGACTACGACTTCTGTGGACACGCATAGATGAGTTCAGAAAAAGCTCGAGGTACGACGAACGAGTAATGTAATATTAAGCAGTGCGCTCGCTCTATAGTCAGTGTCTGAAATAGCCACAACCTTTTAATTTCCCTTCAGTTCATTGTATGACTGAAATCAACCCTCTTAATGTGACATTCCGCTTAGTGTGAAATTTTTTTCCTGTCCCTCAATTGAAGTTCACAATAAGAGGATTCCACGATCCACTGTAAATTGTTATGCTGACGCGGTATGTGGAAGTTGTCTTCCTTGACTCGAGGGACACCATTTCCGCTTGGTGGCGCGCGTGTGACCCTAATTTCTCCGGAAGTGACCGGATGAACCATCTTATTGTAGAGGGTCTTTGTCACAATTGAGTGATTCTGAATCAGAGTTGAAGAGTTTTGGCAACTGAATTCATACAATTTTTGTTTGCGAAAATGTTGATGAGTATTAAATTAATGATGCATGTGGAATTTATTATATTTATAGTGAATAATAGTGGCCAAAACATTTCATCGCAATGAATAAACGCAACCGATCATAGCAGGAATGAAAAAAAAGGTCATAAAGATAAACAAAACTTACAAACACTATGCCGGAAAGCTAGCATAATAAAATGCAAGCACGTAGGTTTTACAAACCTGACAGTTGACACATGGCAACTCGCTTTGTGGAGATGAGCATTATTGAAGTTGAAAACTAGTTATGTAGTTTTCTATTAAATTTGTTGATACAGTGGAGTCCACTTATAGTGAACTCTGTTAATTTATTGTGGTTTTCCTGTTATTGTGAACAGTTTTTAATTTGGTTGTCTATTTGCACGTGACCGTGTATCTAGTGCCCAGGCTATTTGCACGTGACCGTATATCAAGTGACCATGCAGGCTGTTTACACGGCAAGTTATTTTCACCGCAAGCAATACGGAAATCATGAAATCTGCATTTTTTTTGCTTACAATATCTGTTTGTGTTTCCCTACTACAGTAGATCTATGCAGTTCTATAGTAATAAACATAAAATTACACGGCATGAGCCATGACCGTACTCAGTAAATCCTTCTATCTCGCTACTATCGCAGCGAGCGGCTCGGCCAGCAAAAGTAGGCCTACAGATACTGTGTTTACAGACAGAAGGATTTTTCTTCACCAGCCTTTGTTTAGTTATCGATATTTAATTAAAAATCTTGCAATATAATAATATAATATAAAAGTGATTAATTCTTATTACGATTTCTGTTGTAGGTATGTGGAAGATTGTCTTCCTTGACTCGAGCGTCACGATTTCCGCTTGGGGCGTCTCGGTCGAAAGCTATTTATAGTTCTCGGCTCCGTCATCATGTTTTATATAGGCCGAGTGCCTAACGAATCGTCTTATTGTATAGGGTCTTTGGCTAGAGATACTTTTGCCGGTAGGCGAAATCTCTAGTTTACTAGAATGGTCAGAGACATGGATCGCCTGAACCCACCAGAACCACTGCAAGTTCAGGGCAATGTCGCAGACAACTGGAAACGCTTCAAGCAAGCCTTCCTCATCTATCAAGCGGCAAGTAGACTTGACAAGAGCCGCAAGGTGCAAAGCATGACACTGCTACATATCATCGGTCCTGAAGCGCTTGACATATCATTATCTACAATACGTTCCACTGGGCTGTAGAAGAATGCGATGTGTACCAACACTGTAAGGCTGCAGAAGATTTCCATGTCAGTGAATGCATCATCAAGAAATTCGACACGTACTGCGCACCAAGAAAAAACGTAACGATCGAGAGACACATTTTTTTCAGGAGAAACCAGAACGAAGGTGAAAATTTCGACGTTTTTGTCACAGACCTGAAGCTGAAAGCAAAATCCTGCGAATTTGAAAACTTGAAAGAAGACACTAACTTCTTTGTGGGCAGCATAGATCATGAGTCATCGTCATCAAAGGAGTGGAAGACCGCCATCGACGTACACGGTCATCGCATCACCTTCACACTGGACACTGGCGCACAGGTTAACATTCTGCCATACAGCCTGTTCTGCAAACTGAAGAACACCAAGCTCCAGAAGTCACGCGCTCATCTGACAACGTACAGCGGCGAACGTCTGCATGTCAAAGGCCAGAGCCAGCTGGTCTGTAGAACCAAAGACAAAATAAACTTGGTGGAATTTCAGATCGTGGACACACGTTCCAAACCTATTCTTGGACTGGCAAGCTGCGAAGCATTGAGCCTACTCCAACGTGTTGACGTCATCGAAGACGAGACTCTTTCCTCCTACGCAGATGTCTTCAACGGCTTGGGCAACATGAAAGACGACTACACCATCAGAATCGACTCCACAGTCGCACCAGTAGTCCATGCTGCTAGGAAGGTCCCCGCAGTGCTTCGCGACGACCTTAAGAAAGAGCTACAAAGAATGGAAAAGGAAGGAGTAATCGAAAAAGTTGACCATCCCACCGACTGGGTCAACTCCCTGGTCATCGTGCAGAAGAAAGGAGGCGGCCTGCGACTGTGCTTAGACCCGAGAGACCTGAACAGAGCTGTGCGGCTGCCAACTATCGAAGAGATTGCCAGCAGACAGAGCGGAAACAAAGTCTTCAGCGTCCTCGATGCCAACTCAGCCTTTTGGCAAATACGCCTGAACAAAGACAGCTCTGACCTTACCTGCTTTAATACTCCCTTCGGCCGCTATAAATTTGTTCGGCTCCCTTTTGGCCTCAACTCATCAGCTGAAGTCTTCGCCAAACGATTTCACCAGGCATTCGAGAGTATTCCAGGCGTCGAAACATATATGGACGAAATGCTCATCGGTGGCCAGACGAGGCAAGAACACGACTGGAGGCTGACCATGGTGCTGGAGACGGCCAGAGAAGCAGGCATCAAACTGAAACCCTCCAAATGCAATCTCAAGGTCAACGAAGTGAAGTTCGTCGGCCACACCATCACGCAGAACGATCTCAAGCCAGACAACTGCAAAATCCAAGCCATTCAAGACATGCCCTCTCCATCAAATCGCAAAGAGCTGGAGAGGTTCCTAGGGATGGTAAACTATTTAGGCAAGTTCATCCCAAACCTGTGAGACGTCACAGCGCCTCTTCGAGGCCTTCTCAAGCAAGACATGATGTGGCAGTGGCTGCCACAGCCGACAAAGCCATTGGCGACTTAAAGAAGCTGGTCACTGAGGCTCCAGTCTTGGCCTTCTACGACGCCAGCAAAGCTGTCCTGCTATCTGTGGATGCTTCACAAGACGGACTTGGCGCTGTCCTGATCCAGGAAGATCGTCCAGTAGCCTACGCGTCAAGGTCACTCACCGACTGCGAAAAGCGCTACGCCAACATAGAGAAAGAGATGCTGGCTGTGGTCTTCGGCGCTGAACATTACCACTACTACGTCTACGGACGACCTGTCACCATTGAATCTGACCACAAGCCCCTGGAGTCGATCATCAAGAAGCCTTTGTCAGCAGCGCCACCCCGACTTCAGAGAATGTTGTTTCGTCTCATGAAGTACAATGTTCAGCTCGTCTACAGGGCAGGCAAAGACATGCACATTCCAGACACTCTCTCCAGGGCAGCATTGTCATCCACGTCGCCATCCAGTGATGACTGGGAGGCTCAGGTACACCTCATAGTTGACAACCTGCCCATTTACGACGAAAAGCTTGAGTTATTTAAGCAGGAGACGACTAAAGATGCCACGCTTCAACTTCTTAGTCGCTACATCCGAGAGGGATGGCCAGACCAAAAGAACGACACCCCTGAAGAAATCCGAGCGTACAACGGCTTTCGCGACGAACTCAGCGAGTCCAGCGGCCTGCTCTTCAAGGGAGAACAGCTGATTGTCCCCAAGTGCCTTCAGAGCGACATGCTGCAGAGACTTCACCAGGGTCACATGGGCCGCGACAAATGCCTCGCTACCGCCAAGCAAGTCTTCTTTTGGATCAGCATATCAGCCCAGATCACCAACCTCGTCGCTCGATGTGCAATATGCAAGCAGTTTCAAAACGCACAACAGAAGGAGCCCCTGATGAGCCACGACGTGCCCTCTCTGCCATGAGAGAAACTTGCTGCTGATCTCTTCCAGTTTGAAGGCAAGAACTTCCTGTTGATAGTGGACTACTATAGCAAATTCTTTGAGGTGTCGCCTCTGCAGAAGTCCACGAGATCAGCAGACATCATCCTTGCTATGAAGTCCCAGTTCGCACGCCACGGAATCCCCAAAGAACTCATCACAAACAATGGACCCCAGTTCAGCTGCACAGAGTTTACAAGATTTGCATCAGCCTGGGACTTTCGACACACGACCTCCAGTCCCAAGTATCCCAAGTCAATAAGAACCTGCTGAAGAAAGCCAAAGCAGCAAAGCAAGACCCGTACATCGCTTTGCTTCAGATGAGGGCTACGCCATTGCTAGACAGAGCATCGCCAGCTCAGCTGCTGATGAACCGGCGTCTGAGGACCAGGCTACCAGCAACAGACGCCTACTTACAGCCCAGCGTTCCGCCCCAGGAGCAAGTTCAGCAGGCTATGAGGCAGCGGCAGACGCAGCAAAGCAAAGACTACAACAAGACTGCCCTTCCCAAGCCCCTTCCGCCTCTCCAGCCAGAAGAAGTAATTCGCATGCAGATAGCACGGGGCAGCACCTGGAAGCCAGCTGTCGTGGTGTCAGCCGCACAGCAACCTCGCTCCTACATCGTGCGCACTGAGGACGGAGCGACGTACCGCCGCAACAGAGCCATGCTGAGGCAGACCCAGGAGCCACTGATCCTGCCGCCGCCACCACAAGCAGAAGGGGCAGATGACGTCATGCCGACAGCCCTTCCAGAGTCTGCCAGAGCACTACAACCTGGCACCACAGTCACACGGTATGGGCGACACAGTAGGCCGCCAGACCGTTATTCTCCACAGACTCTATAGCCAAACGCTCAAAGACAACGTTGGCAAGTTCCTAAATTGACATTATTTTCAAATTTTCTTGAAGTGTTTGGTTTTGATTTCAACATTGAAGTCACATAAACTTTCACTTTTCCATTCAGGTCCTTTCAACTTTTCCCCTTACACTTCCGTAACTATTTCCAACTTTTGTGAAAATATTGGTGAGTTCAGGAGAAAAAATATTAAAAAACAACCAGAACACTGAAGTGTATAAAACTATACATTTTATTAAAGTAAAATGAACAGGGCAGATACTGAATACAAAATGAACTTTTTCTGGACAAGCTCATTTGCATACAAGGGCAGTAACTCTAAATTTTTATAGATTTTTTGGTGAAAATTTAAGGATAAAAAACAGCAAAAATAATAAAACTACATATAACAACATGAATCTTTCCAGAAATGACTTCTGATATATCAGACACACTTTGGGAGTCTATTTGAGCAGAAAAGTCACACCTGAGACAAACAGAAAACTTCTAAGCCAAGCATGTGTATTTCCGCATTTTTGGGTCTTATCGGGTACATCTGGGAAAAAATTTCCCAACTACTTACAATGCAGCAAAGTAGGCAAAAATGTACAGTCTATGGTAGGAAAAAGGACAAGGTACACATTGGACACAAAATCAACTTTTCCTAAACAACCTCATTTGCATACAAGGGCAGTAACTCAAAATTTGCCATGTGTTTAGGGGGGCAAACACAAAGAAACATCATAAGTAACTATTCAAAAACTACAAATGATGTCTTGTAATTTTCCAGAAATGACTTCTGACACATCAGGCACACTTTGGATGTCTATTTGAGCAGAAAAGACACACCTGGGACAAACAGAAAAATTCTAAGCCAAGCATGTGTATTTCCGCATTTTTGGGTCTTATCGGGTACACCTGGGGAAAAAATTCCAAACTGCTTACAATGCAGCAAAGTAGGCAAAAATGTACAGTCTGTGGTAGGAAAAAGGACAGGGTACACATTGGACACAAAATCAACTTTTCCTAAACAACCTCATTTGCATACAAGGGCAGTAACTCTAAATTTGTCATATGTTTAGGGGGGCAAACACAAAGAAACATCATAAGCAACTATTAAACAAGAAGGGCAAAGCCCATACGACTCACATGGTTGACCTTGACCTTTATATGACCTTGACCTTCAGGTGACTTTCAAGGTCAAGGTCAAACAACTAAACCTACCAATGACATCATACACAAAGAAATGCTTTACACATTTTTCCTACCAAGGTCAAGGTCATCCAAGGTCATGCAAC
The DNA here is from genome assembly GCA_034096865.1 of Theodoxus fluviatilis. Taxonomy (NCBI): domain Eukaryota; kingdom Metazoa; phylum Mollusca; class Gastropoda; order Cycloneritida; family Neritidae; genus Theodoxus; species Theodoxus fluviatilis. The sequence continues at coordinate 102,769 of JAWQFJ010000609.1, forward strand.
ACAAAGCTGTTAATTCAAGACATAGGAAGCACAATGGTGCTTATTGGCACTTTCTACCATGAGATATAGTCACTTTTAGTGGTTCACTACCCCATTTTGGTCACATTTCATAAGGGTCAAAGTGAGCTTGACCTTGATGATATGTGAACAAATGTGTCTCATGATGAAAGTATAACATGTGCCCCACATAATTATTAAGTTTAAAACAGTTATCTTCCATAGTTCAGGGTCAAGGTCACTTCAAAATATGTATACAATCCAACTTTGAAGAGCTCCTGTGACCTTGACCTTGAAGCAAGGTCAACCAAACTGGTATCAAAAGATAGGGCTTGCTTTGACCTATACACCACTTGTAGCTAAGGTCGCCATTCTCAATAACGTGGGAGAAAATTGGGAAAATGTGAAAAATGACTGTTTTTAAGACCACATTTATGGCTCCTGTGACCTTGACCTTGAAGCAAGGTCAAGTCACTATGTATGTTTTTTGAGGCCTTGTCATCATACACCATGATGCCACATTTGGTGTTGATAGACTTAATAGTCTCCGAGAAAAATCCAACGTTAAAGTTTTTTACGCCCGGACAGACGGACGGACGGACGACACAGCTGAGTACATAGACTCACTTTTGCTTCGCATGTGAGTCAAAAACTACAAATGATGTCTTGTAATTTTTCAGAAATGACTTTTGACACATCAGGCACACTTTGGATGTCTATTTGAGCAGAAAAGACACACCTGAGACACACAGAAAAATTCTAAGCCAAGCATGTGTATTTCCACATTTTTGGGTCTTATCAGGTACATCTGGGGGAAAAAAATCCCAACTGCTTACAATGCAGCAAAGTAGGCAAAACTGTACAGTCTATGGTAGGAAAAAGGACTGGGTACACATTGAACACAAAATCAACTTTTCCTAAACAAGCTCATTTGCATGCAATGATTGAAAAAATGTATCCTGAAAATTGATGAAAAATTTAGTAATGATACTAAAACCTACAAATTACACTCAGAAAATTCCCAGGAATAAATTCTGACATATCAGACAAGCTTTGAGAACCCATCTGAGCAAGAAAAAAAACAATCAAGACTAGTGAGCAATATTTGAGATACAACTTTACATATGAAAATTCAGCACACTGACCCTCTCCTGTACTGCTTGATCGGTACCTGCCCTTCTCTTTTATCTTATCAGGTACATCTGGGGAAAAAAAATTCCCAACTACTTACAATGCAGCAAAGTAGGCAAAACTGTACAGTCTATGGTAGGAAAAAGGACAAGGTACACTACACATTGAACACAAAATCAACTTTTCCTAAACACGCTCATTTGCATGAGGTGCAATGATTGAAAAAATGTATCCTGAAAATTGATGAAAAATTTAGTAATGATACTAAACCTACAAATTACACACAGAAAATTCCCAGGAATAAATTCTGACATATCAGACAAGCTTTGAGAACCCATCTGAGCAAGAAAAAAACACAATCAAGACTAGTGAGCAATATTTGAGATACAACTTTACATATGAAAATTCAGCACACTGACCCTCTCCTGTACTGCTTGATCGGGTTCCTGCCCTTCCCTTTTATTATAATCTCATCAACAGAAGTGTTCTGGTCTATGTAGAACTTCTCCTGAAATGCTCTCAGGAGTAGGTGGAAGAGAGGCCTCACCTTCCACAGCTTGTCATAATGTGGGTCTCCAGGTCTTGGAGCTTCATTGTCTGCCAGGTGCAGATTGCTCCATAGCTGCCATCATCTTCGCCACGTGAATCTTGCAGTGAACTCCGGTACACGTAGCACCCAGTGGGTGGAAAAAATAATGGTTCATCTCTAGCAGGCGATGGATCCCCATGAAAAACAGCATGCCGATGAAAGCTCTCATTTCCACTGGGCTTGTGTCATAGTCCCATTCAGCACGCTTCTGTCGAGCATACAAATTAGTTTGCTCAACGAGAAGATCGGTGGCATCTTGAGGGAACACTAGATCAAAAAAGTCCACTGGGAGAGCATCCAGAGGGGGGAATTCGGTGGGTGCGTGCTTCCCTTCGTACATGTCTGTTGTTTGAAGCTTGATTGGACACAAGGCTGAAACACGTCTACATCAGTGACTGGTTGGCTGGAATGCAGAAGGCTGTGTGTAAAGTGACACCTCTAATATTGTAAGCTGCCTTTCCTGTGGGTGCAGTCAGCAGCACTCTCACTGAATCAGGATTGTCACCTGGACGAGAGGAGAGGTATCGCACCAGTGCATGGTAGATAGCGCGAATGCACTGGCTCTTCCCTACTCCTACTCCGCCAGACAAGAAACAGTGAAAGGGCTCCGAGTCGGATGGCTTGGTGCTGCACTTTGTTTTGATCCAGTGCAAGACATGCAGAAAGAACTGTTGCTGTTTGGTGTTGAGTGAACAGACCAGCTGCTCATACTCTTCGTCTCTCACACGGTTCACCAGTGACTCTGTTGTAATGTTAAAGTCAGTGGTCTGCATGCCCATCTCCTGGCCAATGTCATACTGTTTGTGCAGGTCGGACTGAGGGCGGAAGGCTGGATCAGTGCTGTCCTTGTTGAACTGCTCCTGCCGGCTCTCCATGTCCTGAGCTGCGGGAGCCACTTTATCCCACGCGTCCTCCTGCTCGCCCTCTCTCTCCACTCGCTCCATGGCTGCGTCAACAGCCGCTCCATTGGGTGCAAAGTGACTCTCCACCTCATCGACTGTCTCCTTCATCTCTGTGTACCGCTCATAGTAGGTTTCGCAGCCACCGATGATGTCCTTCTCCTCATCACGCCAAGGCAAGTAGCATTCTATTAAACTAGAGATTTCGCCTACCGGCAAAAGTATATACTACTGACTCGGGTTTACAGAATGGGCAAGTAGAGCATTAGACGCTCCCTGTAGTGCTTTTCTGGCTCATCCTCTACTGAAAACCTGACACAGCGGAACACCTTGGGCTTTGTGCGGCGATACAGAATCTTCCCGTCACTCATCTTGAACGCCTCCCCTGAAACGGCACTGTACTCCCACACATCGTCCACATTTTCCTCCTCATACTCTCCCTCTGGCTGGAACTCAGTATTCTTTGTATTCCTCCTGGTGCTGGTGCTAGCTCGTTTGACTTCAAACAGGGTGGCAAACTCGGCCAGACACACACACTCCAGCTCCTTGGGTCGGTCTGCATACCGATCTATTAGGCTGGTGCAGGTGATGTCCGTGTCGTCTTCATTCATCATCTCCAGCATGGTGGCATTCTTTAAGAGGGACACTCGGTCACACGGAGGAGTGTTGATGAAGATCACGTCTCTGGTTGCTCTACACATGGGTAGCTGCAGCTGCAGGTAAACCGCCTCTTGTGCGGACACCTCACAATGGTTAAGGAATTTGTTGGCAATGTGACGGACTTGTTGTTGCATGCCACGGTTTCCACGTTTGGCCTCGTCAGAAGCATCACGCAGCAGGTCACTCATGCCGCGGTGACCCTTGCTGATGTAGGTGATGATGTAGGCACCACAGGCGTATTCGTCCATCACATACTGCACGTCTGTGTTTGCCATCCAGATTTGAACTAGGGCATCGTTCCGCGTGTTCATGCGGCTCTCCGATGGTTTGCGTTTGAAGAAGATCTTGGAACTGCTAAGATCTTCCCGCAGTCCAATGATGTAGTCTTCCTGCTTCAAACCTATTCTGGCTAAAAACTCTTCAAAGGAGATGTCCTCTCCAGGCTGCAGGTCTTTGAGCCCAGCTTTGATTTTCTGCAGGTGGGTCTTTTCCCATGGATGCATATTTTCATCGTCCTCAGTGAGCGGTCGCAGCAGCATAGTCTGTGGCATTGGAGCCAAAGGAAAGCCAAACCGGCACTTGTGTTTGCCTTGTTTCTTGCACGACTTGGAGTGCTTGTGCTCGTGCAAGCTGGACACCTCCTTCAGCTCACCCTCAGCGTGCCTCTCACATGTCAGATACTTGTCAACAAAGGCTACATCTTTGTCATCATCTGTGTCTGCTTCCAGGGAGTTGTCGACCCACAGCAGACAGTGGATGTGAGGTGAGCCTCTCTGCTGGTACTCCACCCGATAGAAGTAATCAACAACATGTCCCAGTGGTTGAAGTTCGCCAAGGATGACCTTGCGGAACAAGATCTGAACACGGTAGTCAAAGTGACGTGAGCAGGTAACAGGGTCCTGCTGGATAAGCTCAGACTTTTCTTGCCAGGTCAGCTTATGCAGGTCATCATCACTTGGCTCTATCCCATGTTCTGTCCGATACAACACACGCAGAAGGTCTGGCCAACGAGTTTCTGCTGCTGAAAAGGTTGCAAAGAAGGCGGGGCGTCCCAACTGCCTGAGCATAGCAAACAGATCTTTTTGTTTAGCCTGCCAATATGGAGGTGAAGACCGCAGAGTTTTCAGCACACGGTAACCCTCATCATGGCGCAACAGGCTCTCCATAGCACCCTCCTTTGACAACTGACCAGCAGTGTAGCAAGTATTTTTCCCCTTAACTTTCCTTAGTGCAGTGGAGGCAAGGTCGCGGATTTGCAACATTTGTAGTTTCTTCAGTTTGAAGAAAATGTTAGCGATGGAGTGCGCAATCCGTCTGTCCTGGTTTCGAAGTTCCTGCTTGCAGATCTTGCTGTAGGTGATGGACTTTGCTCGCTTGTTGTTGTCGACACGGCGCTCTCCACAGAATATTGTGGGAAAAGACTTTTCCTCGCAGTCCTTGTCCAGGAAAATGGCCAGAGGGTGCTTCCCTTCACCAGGGGCAATCTTGAGTGCATGCTGGCCATCCTCTGTGAAGTCGTTGGGGTGCAACAGAGTGTCGCGACACCCACCGCCCACCTCTGCTTCGTCATTGATCTCCACCCAGTTCTTATCAAAATCATCATCAGGCAGGCTGTCTTGGTTGCCGGCAACACTATTGATCTTCTCGTCAGCCCATTTACCAAGCAGCCCTGCAAGATCTTTCGGCAGTTGGCCCTCGGGTGCGTCACCCTGGTTGTTCGGCAATTGGCCCTCAGGTGCATCACAGTGGTTGGGTGGTGGCTGGCCCTTGGGTGCATCTCCCTTGTTGGCTGGTGGCTGGTCCTCAGGTACATCAATCTGGTTGGGTGGTGGCTGGCCCTCGCGTGCATCACACTGGTTACTCACTGGTTTGTAACAATCTTCAGTGGATTCTGCCTGATCCAGTCTGAATTGAACAGAGTCTTCCTCTGCCCACTCCTGCCTGTACCATGTAGAGTCCAGTTTGATGCCCTCCTCTTTGTACAACTCACTGTTTTTTGTCAGCCACTGAGCAGCTGCATAAATCTTTTTGGGTCGAACATTTTCAAATTGGTACGATGTTTTATATCGCATGCGCCTGTTGAGTTTCAATGCAACTGTTTGTGTGTCTTCAAAGCGCCGTGGAAGTGACGTCACGGTGGCAGACACATCAACAGGCACGTTGACCACATTGCCTCTGATGCCGAATTGACGATCACGACCCAACTCGCGCAGCTGCATCAAGGGAATGCGTGGTGAAATACACCGTTCCTCCAGTGCTGTCAGACCTTGCAACTCAGGAGGGATGACTGGAAAGCTAAGGCCATTTGCGGCGGCCAGATCCGGCAACACCTTCTTTCTGATGTTCCTCAAGCAGGTGTCACAAATCCATTGAACTCCTCCAAAGCTCGTAACACCACGCAAAACCTGCTGGGCCCGTATACACAACGGCGATTTATCTTTTTAAGTTAACACTCGATTTATCTCCTATCCCCGATTTATCTTGACTTCGGTTTAAATTCTTCTATTCATGACGGCGATTTAGCCCTAAACTCGCGTCAAAGCAGAGGGTTAAACTATTCTCCCGAAGTCGGCAAGATAAATAGATAAACCGGGGTTATCGAGAGAGTCAGGCAAGATGGCAGCGATCGTGATAAAAAAACGAATTCATGACAATCTGTTAAGGAAAAACCGAGTATTCCGAGACCGGAGAAGTATTTGATGATGAAGAGGTGTTCATAAAGTTTCGATTCCATCGCAAGGAAATCTTGGCCATCACCGACGCGGTGCAAGAGGACGTGGAAGTTTGCAACCGTAGTGGCAGCCTTCCGCCCGTCCTGCAAGTCCTTCTTGCGCTTAGATTTTATGCGAGCGGCGTCCGTCCATCGCCACCTCCTCCACCAACACACGCATTTCAGTTTCACTGAAGTTTTTTCCCCTTGCCTTTCTCTCTTTTTCTTGCTAGCCATGTTTTTATATCTACTCCACGGATTTAGATATAGATCACTCATCAGTGTCTACTCGAAGAAAACACAACGTAAACACGGAAATGAATAACAACAAACGTGTGTGCGCATGCGTACATGAGGTCAAGGTCGTCTGAGTTAACCGAGACGAATGCGTTCCGTTGACTCTGCTTCATCTCTGCTACAGTGTAGCAGGGTCACGAGTTTCGATTGGTCGGTTTCTTTAATTACTTTAAAAGCACGTTACCATTAAAAGTAGAGGGTTTTGGAGGCCCTCTTTGGATACATGAATCCCTAAAATTATTTCACATTCAATTATATCCCTCTTGATCAAATAGACAACTTCATAAAAGCATTAGGGTCGAAAATCCATTAATAACAAAAGGGAGGTAACCATCACCAGTCATAGAGGAAGGTCAAGGGAATCCAAACATGTGTGTCGTCTGCTAAATCGTTACACTCATGGGTATAAATGCCGACGTTTACTACAACTATCAAACCAAGACATACAATCCACTCTGCAACGGTGATGAGAGCACGAAAACATATATTTCTTCGAAATTTGACAGCAATCGGCACGTTTGCCACTTCCATGGTATGTAAACTCCATGGTTTGAAGCATGTTTACCGTGCAAGTCCGTAGATTGACTTCCAATTAGTTCTGTTTAGTATGAGCCAATCAAATGCGGCTATGAGTTCTGTAGCTTCATTGTTGCTAGGCACAGCAGGTGGCGCACTCTAGTGTGAAGCAGTTAGAGCTCCTTCTGAGACGCTCGAGCTGCTGCGCGACCTTGACAGGAAGTTGACCTCTGCCACTGGCTGAAACGTCACCAAAGATTGTGTATGAATGATTTTCGACCCTAATACTTTTATTTAGTCGTTTCTTCGATCAAGAGTGATAAATGTGAGTGTAAAATAATATTGGGGATTCGTGTATTCAAAGAGGGCCCCCAAAACCCTATACTTTTAATGATAATGTGCTTTAAAAGTTATTAAATAAAACCAACCAATCAAAACTCTTGAGGCTGCTACACCGTAGCAGAGATGAAGCAGAGTGCAACGGAACGCAGGGGAAGATTTAGAATAGAATTCATCGGCTTGCTTAGGCGTCCAGGGCCTATCGCCGATTCTGGTAGTTCTCTGGCTGTATTTTTATTGTTCTTATGGATACTAGCTGGTCTTTTACCAGGCCTAGTCTATAACATAATTGCTGTGCATCATCTGCGCCAGTGGTTCCTCCAGCTTGAACATATATCCTTGTAGATGCTTGTCCACTCTGTTTTTGAACGAGTTCAGGCTCGGTGCCTCAACTACGCTATTCGGGAGGCTGTTCCACATGTTCATAACTCGCTGGGTGAAGAAATGCTGTCGTAAAGCCGTATTGCATCGGTTTTTCTTGAGCTTGTAGGCGTGACCTCTTGTGACACTATTGTCATCGCAGGAAAAGAGATTCTCTCCAATCTGGTACATGCCGTGCGTATACTTGTACACTTCTATTAGGTCACCTCTAGTTCTTCTGTAGCACAGACTAGGGAGCCTCATCTTGACAAGTCTTTGTTCATATGTGAGATCCTTCAATCCCGGAATTATTTTTGTGGCCCTCCTCTGTACTCTCTCAACGAGTTTTTTGTCTCTTCCGGGTGCCCATACTACATTTCCAAACTCTAGGTGCGGTCGTACTAGTGCTATGAACAGTAGCCTCATGGACATTCTGTAAACCCGATACTATTGCCGGTAGGCGAAATCTCTAGTTTACTAGAATGCCTCATGGATTCACAGTCCAAGTGTTCGTATGATCACCGGATGAGACCCAATAGTCTATTTGCTTTGTTAACCTGCGTTTCAATGTGTTGGGAGAACTTCAGCTCACTATCTATCTGCACTCCCAGGTCCCTCTCCACTCTAGTCTCTTCAAGCGTCACCCTTTCTTGACTGCCATGTTTTCTCATTTCATATTTTCTTTTAGAATTGTTTTTTTTTAAGCAAAACCCGCGTTATTATTTTCGCTTCGTGAATGGGGATTTAACCTAGTACCTACCCTCGCAATAGCTAAATCGGGTTTAGAGATAAATCGGGGTTAAAATAAATCGCCGTTGTGAATACGGGCCCTGCTCAACTTTCTTCACAACGACACACTCATCCCTCACGACTACACTGCCAGCACACTTATGGGACCGCAGACGCTGAATGGTCGAAAACAACTTCTCACATTTGTCACAAAATGGACACACATGATTGTTAAGAGTTGTCTGGCTCTTGAACACTTTCTTACACAATTCACATGCAAATGACATTTCCGAAGGTGGAATACGCGCGCACGTTTTCATTTCATTCCGGTTGGTCTTTTTACTGGCTGATCGAAGAATTTGAAACCGCAGTTCTCGAGGTTTAGTCTCTGAAGGACCAACAAGTAGCAGTGTTAAAATGGCTTAGAAACTTATAAAAACCACTATAAAACAGACCTTTGCACACCAACCCTTCAAGAATTCACATTGTTGCGTGTTTCACCGCACGCAAAACACCAAAATCAAAGGGTTTCCGGCACACGCCCTTCTTCAGTGAACATGCAGAAACACAGAAATGATGCAACACGTGACGTAAAAAACCTTTAGAATGACATGACGTCATATCTGTTTCTCTCTCTATCTCTATCTCTTTCTATCTCTCTCTCTCTCTCTCTCTATATATATATATATATATATATATATATATCTCTCTCTCTCTCTCTAACTCTCTCTCTCTCTAACTCTCTCTATAAGCTCTGGAATTAAAAAAACAATTGTGTAGTTGGACAAAGGTCTCCATTACTTCTTTTCTACTCTCTCTATAAGTGTTCATCTCTCTCTCTCTCTCTCTCTCTCTCTCTCTCTCTCTCTCTCTCTCTCAAACAAACAAATTCAGTCCTTCAGGGTAGTCCTTTAAAAACTCTCTCTCTCAGTCAAACACATTCAGTCCTTCAAAAAGCATGTAAGATATCATTAGAATCAATGTATCCACTGCTGCTCTTGAACGTTCGAAATCAATAGGTCAAACAACTAAACCTAGCAATGAAATAATACACTAAGAAATGCTTTACACATTTATTGTACCAAAATACATGTGGCCTTGACCCAAGGTCAAGGTCATCCAAGGTCATGCAACACAAAGCTGTTAAATCAAGACATAGGAAGCATGAGATATGGTCACTTTTAGTGGTTCACTACCCCATTTTGGTCACATTTAATAAGGGTCAAAGTGACCTTGACCTTGATGATATGTGACCAAATGTGTCTCATGATGAAAGTATAACATGTGCCCCACATAATTATTAAGTTTGAAACAGTTATCTTCCACAGTTCAGGGTCAGGGTCACTTCAAAATATGTATACAATCCAACTTTGAAGAGCTCCTGTGACCTCGACCTTGAATCAAGGTATGTCAAACTGGTATCAAAAGATAGGGCTTACTTTGCCCTATATACCATATATAGGTGAGGTATCCAATCTCAAAAACTTCTGAAAAAATTGAGAACATGTGACAAATGGTTGTTTTTTAGACAACATTTATGGCCCCTGCGACCTTGACCTTGAAGCAAGGTTAAGTCACTATGTGTGTTTTTTGAGGTCTTGTCATCATACACCATCATGCCACATTTGGTATTGATAGACTTAATAGTCTTCGAGAAAATTCCAACGTTAAAGTTTTCGGACGCCCGGACCGGACGCCCGGACGCCCGGACGGACGAAACGGGTGAGTACATAGACTCACTTTTGCTTCGCATGTGAGTCAAAAATCCAGTAGTCGTTTTCAAAACCACTTTATTCATGCATTAGTAGACTCACAGTGACACAATCAGTAATCAGCATTACCATAAATATACTCCAGTCTCGGGTTCGATCCCATGAGGACGCAATGGCTGTTATCTGCGCTCTACAGTTACACGTCTTCTTTGTGCTTTCTCGTGTCTTCTGTTACTCTCTCACTTGTCACGCTCACTCTCACGCCACTCTGCTTACATGCTTTTTGCAGGTTATATAGAACTTTAAACAGTGAACGAGAAACAAACTAGACCGTCTGGAAGTTGCGCAATAGCGACGTCACGTGACACTTCAAAGGGCGACTGCACCCTGGCTACGTCACGTAAATGGGCAACGACCTTGTCGAGAAGACTGGCGTAAAATCTGGGGTGGAAGCTACCACGATATTCGGTTAGACTACCACAGGCGGGCCAAACTAGTGGACTCGTCCGAGGAGAGGGGTGCGGGAGAGACATCGAAGATAACGTAACACACTACCTGACGGGCCACATCATTTGATTGGCTGCCCTTTCACGTGGGTTTTATCCAAGCATGAACACCTATAGATGCGAAAACGCAGCCAATCAGATGATGTGGTCCGTCAGCTTGTGCGCTACGTCATCTTCGATGTCTCTCTTGCACCCCTCTCCTCAGACGAGTCCAATAGTGTGACCCGCCTGCGGAAGTCTAACCCGATAGTCTAGTACATTCCAGCACTTTCACAGCAGCGGAAATGATAAAGATGAAGCCGACTTGCATGTCCTTGCCTGCCTTATCGAAACTCACCCTTTCTTTTTCGAATGAAGGCTTTGGGGCTCTGCCAGTATTCGTCCAGCTTGCCTGATAACGGTCTGCAGCTAGAGGGAAAATGCACTCGAAGCTAAAGACGTTCGTAGCGTTTGAAGAAACCGCCGTCTATGCCGTGTTTACCCACCACCTGGCGACCGGGGAGGAGCCCAAGAAAATCCCATTTGCAAACCTCTCCCCTTGCAAAAAAACCCACAAAAATAAACGGAAGAGAGCTTGGGCCCCCTCAATTCCTCTTCAAAGACGTTTGTAAACTCGACCTGAAAGCACTCACTTTACTGGGAGAGGCAGAAAGAGACTGCACACTGCTAGTGACATTCCTTTGGCGATAGCGGCAAGAGCTAGCCACACTACCACAACCAAGCTCAGATGCGCCTCTTTACGTCAAGAATGCAGCGAGGTGACTGCATGGGTGGTGTCTCCATTCCGTGGATGTTTTTCATGTATCGATCTCGCTCAGACTGCTTCACATGCATGTGGCCCTGTGCGTCCGCAAAGAGGCACTGCCCGGTAGGATGAGCACCAAATGCACCCACGATGAAAAGCACAGATCCATAGAGAAGTGTTACCGACGAATGCTTACCACCTTTGAAGAGACGCATGAGCTTTGTCCATTTTGAAGACAATCCAAATCAAAGTATACCGACTACCAGTAGGCCTACTAAACGTTCGCCTCAGATAGGAAATGCTACTCACTGCGTAGCTCTTGGCCGCTGTCCAGCAGCCTTCTTCAGCGCTACCGTGAGCGTTAAAAAAATAGTATTTCCTAAAAAAAGTTTCATGGAGACATTTAACCTTCTCCGGCAGCGCATGGGCGAGTACAGTGATTGTGATCTGTGTCGGCTTGGGCTGACAGACGTACGCGACGTGAATTTTTCGGAATAATCATCTGACGTCACAAAGCGCGGTGGGCTTACAAAAGGGACGCCATTATTAATTGTGTAGAAGAAATATTTTCGAAGTTTACACCAACTCGAAGGTAAGAACATAGCTGTAAGACTTAGTTAGTGCATTGTAGCTGTTAGGAATCAGTTTCCTCAACACTGAAATTCTTGTTGTGTCCACTTTACATGTTCCATCCGATCTTTGGTTTCGCTTTGATGGACGTGTATGTGAGTATTTAAACGGAGGAACAATTTTGCTATTGCACCATGACGCACTTACTCTTACCATAGCAAAAATGTACGTTATAGGCCTACGCACTTGAGAGTTACAATGTGAATCCATTACAAAGAATGTTCAAACTCATTAATGAATGAGTACTTATCTGTAGTGATGTACCATTAAGACCGCAATTTTTCTCTGTGGTTCGATCTGCCCGTCCATCCGCCTTCCCGATACTCTCTCTCTCTCTCTCTCTCTCTCTCTCTCTCTCTCTCTCTCTCTCTCTCTCTCTCTCTCTCTCTCTCTCTCTCTCTCTCTCTCTCTCTCTCTCTCTGTGTCTCTCTGTCTCTTTCTCTCTTTCACAGACATCATGAGTTCCATATCCACGGGGAGGCCCATGTGTCTGCATGACCACTCTGCATGTCCCCTCAAGAATCGTCCCTTCCAAAAGGGATCGCGCCACGCCTCTGCAGGCTCCACCAGCATAGGGAGTACGTCTCTCTCTCTCTCTCTCTCTCTCTCTCTCTCTCTCTCTCTCTCTCTCTCTCTCTCTCTCTCTCTCTCTCTCTCTCTCTCGTGTGTGTGTGTGTGTGTGTGTGTGTGTGTTTCCCCCCGCCTGCCTCTTCTAACCTTTTCTTTCTAAGTTTCTCTCTCTCTCTCTCTCTCTCTCTCTCTCTCTCTCTCTCTCTCTCTCTCTCTCTCTCCTTCTGACCAAGTCAAAACCGCTCTGTTCCTCCAGTGCATGACAGCCCTTCCATGGCGCGGTCCCTTGGCTCCAAGAGGGGGTGTCACTCCCACTCGTCCAGGAGCGCTTTCAAGGTCTCTTTCCAAGGCGACAACAAGGTCGAGGACATCCAGCGGTGGGTGGAGGAGGGAATGGCGGCCATGGCTGCAGGTCAGATTGACCTCGAGGCCAGCTTCCCCAACATGGCCGCCACGTCCAATGCCTGCATTCAGTACAGGTCTCCCTGCCACCCCGCGCCCACAGTGGAGAGCATCACGGTGGAGCAGCAAGGCACGAAGGTTGCATAGACCTTACCCCTGTCCGTGTGTTGAGCAGTGTGGTTTGTTTTGGGGTGGGTGAGGGGATGGTGGTTTGGTTTAGTTTGGTTTGATTTGGTTTGGTTTGGCTTGCTTTGATATTTAAATAAACCAAGATTCTTCCCGTCCCAGGGATAGAACCACGGCACTGCGCCTCGACCATCGTCCTACCCCAAAGCACGCTCGCCCATCTCCACCTTTGTTTTGCTTTGCTCGACTTTGTTTTGCTCTACTGAGTCAACACAAGTGTTGTAACTTATCAGCACTGACGGAGAATATATTATAATTAACGATATTGAATGAACTTTGATGACAAACTGACGACGTTGAGTAAAGTTTTTGTCAGACGAAACAATTGTTGCGTTGAATGTTTGACGGTTCATTATTGACTGATGCAAGACGAGGTAGATATGAACCAAGTTAATGTGTGTGTTTGTTCTGGTCATTTATAGTTTTTGATCGGTTCGTTGGTCGGTTGGTTGGCGGATTGCTGGGTTGGTTGGTTGGTTGGTTCGCTGGCTAGCTTGCTGGCTGGTTGGTGTGATGGTTGATTAATTGGTTGGATGGTTTATTTGGTGGGTGGGTGGGTGAGTTGATAGGTCGGCTGGTTAATTCGCTGACTGACTTGCTGGCTGGTTGGTGTAATGGTTGATTGGTTGTTGGATGGTTTCTTTGGTGGGTGGATGGGTGAGTTGGTAGGTTGGTTGGTTAATTCGCTGGCTGACTTGCTGGCTGGTTGGTGTGATGGTTGGTTGGTTGGTGGGCTGGATTGACTGGGTGGTTCGGACAGTCGATTGTGAACGGTTTAATTGGTCTGAAAAGCAAGGCCTCTACCGACCTTGGCTCCGCGTTGAGTTCTGCGAGCTCGAGTTTCTTATACATTAGTAGTAAAATAGTACGTCGGTCCTGGTCATTCAGTCTATTGGCCAATGATTTGTTGATTAGTTACGTGGTTGTTTGATTTGTTGACTCACATGCGAAGCAAAAGTGAGTCTATGTACTCACTCTTTTCGTCCGTCCGGGCGTCCGGGCGTCCGGTCCGGGCGTCCGAAAACTTTAACGTTGGATTTTTCTCAGAGACTGTTAAGTCTATCAATACCAAATGTGGCATGATGGTGTATGATGACAAGGCCTCAAAAAACATACATAGTGACTTAACCTTGCTTCAAGGTCAAGGTCGTAGGGGCCATAAATGTTGTCTTAAAACAGTCATTTTTCACATTTTCTCAATTTTCTCTGAAGTTTTTGAGATTGGATACCTCACCTATATATGGTTTATAGGGCAAAGTAGTCCATATCTTTTGATACCAGTTTGGTTGACCTTGCTTCAAGGTCAAGGTCACAGGAGCTCTTCAAAGTTGGATTGTATACATATTTTGAAGTGACCCTGACCCTGAACTATGGAAGATAACTGTTTCAAACTTAATAATTATGTGGGGCACATGTTATACTTTCATCATGAGACACATTTGGTCACATATCATCAAGGTCAAGGTCACTTTAATCCTTATGAAATGTGACCAAAATGGGGTAGTGAACCACTAAAAGTGACCATATCTCATGGTAGAAAGTGCCAATAAACACCATTGTGCTTCCTATGTCTTGAATTAACAGCTTTGTGTTGCATGACCTTGGATGACCTTGACCTTGGGTCAAGGTCACATGTATTTTGGTAGGAAAAATGTGTAAAGCATTTCTTAGTGTATGATGTCATTGGTAGGTTTAGTTGTTTGACCTTGACCTTGAAGGTCACATGAAGGTCAATGTCATATAAAGGTCAAGGTCAAGCATGTGAGTCGTATGGGCTTTGCCCTTGTTGGTTTGATGGTCTGTGAATTATTTGGATGCTTGGTCTGTGTTTGGGTCATTGTGTCGGGTGGTGGGTTGTTTCATTAGTAGGGAGTGGGTGGGAGAGTGGTTGATTGGTAGTCGTAGTTAATTGTTTGCATGGTTTATCTCTTTCTGGTTGTAGGTCACACTAGATGTCTACGAGGACAGCCACGTATTGAAAATCCACAGCCACGTCCCAGGAAGCGTGGAGAAGGAAGAGAAGGTGGCTGATGGGAGAGACGAGGATGAGAGAATCATAAACTACACCAAGCCATACCGAGTCACCATCGATGCCTTCAAGAAGCGCACCGTGGAAATGACCGTTCTGCCAAACGAGCTCATCAAGACGTTCAGAACTCGCCTGCTCAAGCTGCTGGCTCTTCCTCGACAGATTGAGGCAGCCATGACCATGATCCACAACGGTAGGCCCTGAGTGTGGGCAGCCAGTGATATGTAGAGAGACGTAAATACTCCGTCAGTCGTCTTGATTCGTGCCGTCTATATGAGAGTCAAAGGGTGTGTATTTCGCGTCTGGTAATAACTTTTTTGCAGCTGCTTTTTATTGCTGCTTTTTATTGCTGTTGATGATGGATGGAGTTTTACAGCATATCAGCCTTAATTTTTTGTAGGCAATGTAAGGCCATTGATCACGCAAATTTATAGAGCAGGTTTGAGTGACAGCAAGTCGTCTCGATTTTCTCCCGTTATTCCAATTTAACTAATTATGCAGGGAGATGCGTTGGTGCTCTCTGTCATCATTTTTGACTCACATGCGAAGCAAAAGTGAGTACGTCTATGTACTCACCCGTGTCGTCCGTCCGGGCGTCCGGGCGTCCGTGAAAAACTTTAACGTTGGATTTTTCTCGGAGACTATTAAGTATATCAACACCCAATTTGGCATGATGGTGCATGATGACAACGCGTCAAAAAACATACATAGTGACTTGACCTTGCTTCAAGGTCAAGGTCGCAAGGGCCATAAATGTTGTCTAAAAGCAGCCATTTTTCACATTTTCCCAATTTTCTCTGAAGTCTTTGAGACTGGATACCTGACCTATATATGGTTTATAGGGCAAAGTAATCCCTATCTTTAGATACCAGTTTGATTGACCTTGCTTCAAGGTCAAGGTCACAGGAGCTCTTTAAATTTGGATTGTATACATATTTTGAAGTGACCTTGACCCTGAACTATGAAAGATAACTTTTCCAAACATTATAACATTGTAGTACACATGTTATACTTTCATACTAGGTCACCCGTGTCGTCCGTCCGGGCGTCCAAGCGTCCGTCCTGGCGTCCGGGCAGACCGGGCGACCGGGCGTCCTTTAAACCGTAAAAAACTTTAACGTTGGATTTTTCTCGGAGACTATTAAGTCTATCAACACCCAATTTGGCATGATAGTGTAGGATGCGTACAAAAACATACACAGTGACTTGACCTTGCTTCAAGGTCAAGGTCACAAGAACTCTTTAAAGTTGGATTGTATACATATTTTGAAGTGACCTTGACCCTGAACTATGAAAGATAACTCTTCCAAACTTCATAACATTGTAGTACACGTTATACTTTTATCATGAGACACATTTGGTCACATATCATCAAGGTCAAGGTCACTTTGACCCTTATGAAATGTGAGTAAAATGGGGTAGTGAACCACTAAAAGTGACCATATCTCATGGTAGAAAGTGTCAATAAGCACCATTGTGCTTCCTATGTCTTGAATTAACAGCTTTGTGTTGCATGACCTTGGATGACTTTGACCTTGGATCAAGGTCACATGTATTTTGGTAGGAAAAATGTGTAAAGCAGTTCTTAGTGTATGTTGTCATTGCTAGGTTTAGTTGTTTGACCTTAACCTTGAAGGTCAAGGTCATGTAAAGGTCAAGGTCATGTAAAGGTCAAGGATGTGCGTCGTATGGGCTTTGCCCTTCTTGTCCCTATGAGTCTCGCCCTGGGCATCAGATGGGCAAGCCCCACCCACCTCTCCCTCCCCCCATATATTTGTAATTGAGCATTTTTGTAATGCCATGCAGGCTCCAGCAGATGCCTATGGTCTTTTTCAGCTGTTGAACACGCTTGACTTATTGCCCTCCGTCAACCTTTGTGTGAAACAACAACAAGAAGCGTCAGCTATTTCTATTTGCAGACATTGGGGAAGGTAAAGGTGTGATTTTCTATCGCGACTCATCACTCGTACGTGGGACTGAAATAGCTTGATAGTCCCCACCCAGGAGTAAAACCGGGTACCTGAAAGGGCAGAGCTGGCAAATTGTAGTGCCATTAACCATTGTGTGCGGCCTTGAGCCAGCATTGGGTTGGAATACTCCCCAGGAGCGGAGCTGGTGCTGGGACCTGACTGTGCGTCTTAAATGTCTGTCACTGTGTTTGTAGTGAGGCACCAGTGAAGGATTGATCAAGCTGCCCAGTGATCAGGGGGTAAAGTGTAAAGCGATTTGTTGCCCAGGCATGGGTGATGAGTCGCTCTATAAAACCCGCACCTTTGCTTTACTCCCTAATCATTGGGGCGCATGATTAATAATATTTTACAGGCACATGGCGGCAAAAACCGTGATAGACAGGATGCACAGTCACACACCAGTACCATGTCCACTCCCTGCGGACTTTTCCAACCCGATGTTGGCTCACGGCCGCACCAAGGATTAATTGCACTGTAATGTGCCAACACTTCCCTCTCTAGCACCCGGTTGTACTCCTGGGTGGGTAGAGGCAATGGCAGTTGAGCACCTTGGCCCAGGACCCAACTTTAGGATCTGTGTAACTTCGGTGCGAACCACGGCGGGCAGGGGGTCAAACCACTAGACAAATGTTCTTCATCACCATCATCTTTATTTCTGTCTTTTTGACTCACATGCGAAGCAAAAGTGAGTATGTACTCACCCTTTTCGTCCGTCCGGGCGCCAGGGCGTCCGGGCGTCCAGGCGTCTGTATAAAACTTTAACATTGGATTTTTCTCGGAGACTATTAAGTCTATCAACACCCAATTTGGCATGATGGTGTAGGATGACAAGGCGTACAAAAACATACACAGTGACTTGACCTTGCTTCAAGGTCAAGGTCGCAGGGGCCGTAAATGTTGTCTAAAAAACAGCCATTTTTCACATTTTCCCAATTTTCTCTGAAGTTTTTGAGATTGGATACCTGACCTATATATGGTATATAGGGCAAAGTAATCCCTATCTTTTGATACCAGTTTGGTTGACCTTGCTTCAAGGTCAAGGTCACAGGAGCTCTTCAAAGTTGGATTGTATACATGTTTTGAAGTGACATTGACTCTGAACTATGGAAGATAACTCTTCCAAACTTCATAACATCGTAGTACACATGTTATACTTTCATCATGAGACACATTTGGTCACATATCATCAAGGTCAAGGTCACTTTGACCCTTATGAAATGTGACCAAAATGGGGTAGTGAACAACTAAAAGTGACCATCTCATGGTAGAAAGTGCCAATAAGCACCACTGTGCTTCCTATGTCTTGAATTAACAGCTTTGTGTTGCATGACCTTGACCTTGGATCAAGGCCACATGTATTTTGGTAGGAAAAATGTGTAAAGCAGTTCTTAGTGTATGATGTCATTGCTAGGTGTAGTTGTTTGACCTTGACCTTGAAGGTCAAGTAAAGGTCAAGCATGTGAGTTGTATGGGCTTTGCCCTTCTTGTTTGTAGGAAATTATTTTGGGGCAATTTCACACCCAGTCACCACTGTGCAGCGCCCAGTGACTGGTGTGACTCCTCGGTAGGAGAGGCAGTGTGGGTGAAGCACCTTGCCCAAGGATGCAACTCTGTTATGTGCAGCTTCGAGCGCCGCACCTGTCCAACGCAAGACTGCAGGTCAAACGCTCTAACTGCTAGGCCACAAGTGCTGACAGACCTAACTATGCGCCAGCCAAACGAGTTGGCAAAGCCCTCTGACCATGTCCAGACAGAGACCTTAACTGGTTTCCTTCTTGGTGTGACCATGGTTGACCCACTCAAGATGGTCAAAGCATACATCATCCAGACAGATACTTTAACAGGTTTTCTTCTTGTAGGGGTGGCCATGGTTGACCCACTCAAGATGGTCAAAGCCTACATCATCCAGACAGAGACCTTAACTGGTTTCCTTCTTGTGGGGATGAACATGGTTGACCCACTCAAGATGGTCAAAGCATGCATCATCCAGACAGAGACTTTAACAGGTTTCCTTCTTGTAGGGGTGGCCATGGACGACCCATTCAAGATGGTCAAAGCCTATGGCATCCAGAAGGGCAGCTGGATCCAGTGTGTGTGGCGCTTCTATCGCGTGCTGCCCAAGAGAAACCCAGGGATTCTGCCGTGCAGGGATCTGGAGGAACACCTCATCCGGCACAAGAGACTGCCCTCGAGACTCAGTCGCAGTCTCAACTCCAGCCTGCAAGCTGCCATGGCCGCCAACAGGCTGGCCATAGAAATGGATGAGCACACGAGGTGCTCATGCTAAATGCCCAGCCATACATCCCAGTGCTAATGAACTTCATGTTCTGGCTTCCACTTCAGGGATGGTGAACTGACTGAAAACTCCCGCACCATATTTCAATCTAGCATTGCACACGAAAATTATTACTTTCACTAAACAAAAAACAAAAACAAATTTTTAAATACCAAATTGCGTTTGGAAGAAAAAAGTTTGTGATTGCTGTTTTCACATGGAAAGTGTTGTACCTTTGCTGATGT
>JAWQFJ010000609.1:124765-134765 GCA_034096865.1 Theodoxus fluviatilis
AAATCAACAACTCATAGAAGTGACAATTTCTCTTAAACAAATTGTATCCTGTATTTCTGAATACAACTACACAACAAAGTTAATAGACATAACGACTGTAAACAACCCATTGTCTTCACAAACAAACTTGCATCCATTTTTTCCATTTGTGCCAACCCTTCACCCACTAAAGAAGGAACTCACCGATTAAGTCTGCAACAACATTCACTAGGGTACTGATGCATATTCAACAGTTCTGTTTTTTCTCTTTTTTTAACCCTCTGCATATCATCGACTGATTTTGCCTTGCAGTTACTATACACGTATTGTGTCAAACTCTGAAGCCTGAGTGATTCATTTCGACAGTAACTGATGTCGACTATGTTGTATGTGCCACAGACACACAAGTAAACAAATTGCTGGATGTCTGCCCATAGCCCCTTTATTTGGGGATTTCATGTGCACAGACTGGTACATTCAGTGCATATATCTTCACGTCTGGCGACAGAGGAAAACAGGCTTACACTTTTCTGATCAGATCTGCACACCACAGGCACACACTGCCATCAAGTATCCCAGGTAGCAACCAAAACGGAACAGATTTGTCCCACACAATGTGACAACTGTTGCCAGCTTAATACAAAAAACCCTAACCATGATAAGCAGAAGTATTCTGAAGCATAGTGAGGAATAGCAGATGATCTCTGATAAACACATAATTTGTAACAGAAAGCTAAGTCAAATCATACATTTGAGAAAGTACTGAGAAACAATTATATGGCACTGAATCAATAATAATGATAGATAACTTAAAAGAAATCACACATATTTTTTAAGTTCTGAGAAACAACTATTACAACAATAAATCAATCATGATAATTCCCCCCAAAGTATTACCTGAGAGAAGAAGAAAATGAGAAGGAAATGTCAGTGAAACTTTGACAAAAAAACTTTACAGTAGCTCTTTGTCCTACAGCCATCACAAAACTTCACTTTTTCTAGTTGGACTCATTCACTTTGTTTTGGAGTTCTAGAACATTCACAGGGTTTTTGTTTGTTTGTTTCATCAGTTGCACCCAGTGTCTGAAATCAACTTCATTTCAGTTGAAAGCCACCCGAAAAATACATTGGAATCACAAGTACACACTCCCTCATCTCAGATGACAACAAAAACATCCATCACCACCACCTTCAGCATCGATGCAGAGTAAAAATCCCCCTCCACCAGGGTATCAAGATGGTGAAGCTGATGCCGGTTGAAAGACAGACCTACACAACACAGTATGGCGGAGGGCTAGGGGGCCAAACAAGACTTCAAATCAATATCTGGCCACAAGCATCAGCTGGCACCTGGAGCTGGGGAGGAGGTGGGGATGAAAGCAGAGGATGCAGGATACAAGAGGATGGCTCCAGCAAAAGATACTGGGCAGAGGCAAGAAGGGGAGTGGGTGGGGTAGGGTCAGGGTTGGGGGTAGGATTAAGGGGCGGTGATGGGGTGGGGGTAGGGTAGAGGGGATGGGAGTGAGATGGGGGGGATAGGGTGGGGTAGAGGTTGGGATGGGAGTGGGATGGGGGGGGGGGGAGGGAGGGGGTAGAGGTTGGGATGGGAGTGGGATGGGGGGGAGAGGGAGGGGGTAGAGGTTGGGATGGGAGTGGGATGGGGGGGAGAGGGAGGGGGTAGAGGTTGGGATGGGAGTGGGATGGGGGGGAGAGGGGGGGGAGGTTAGAGGTTAGGATGGGTGGGGGAGAGAGGGAGGGGTAGAGTTGTGGGATGGGAGTGGTATGGGGGGGAGAGGGAGGGTAGAGGTTGGGATGGGAGTGGGATGGGGGGGGGGGGGGGGGAGGGAGGGGGTAGAAGTTGGGATGGGAGTGGGATGGGGGGGAGAGGGAGGGAGGAGAGGGAGGGCGGAGAGGGAGGGGGGAGAGGGAGGGTAGAGGTTGAGATGGGAGTGGGATGGGGGGGAGAGGGGGGGGGGGTTAGAGGTTGGGATGGGTGAGGGGGAGAGGGAGGGGGTAGAGTTGTGGGATGGGAGTGGGATGGGGGGGAGAGGGAGGGGTAGAAGTTGGGATGGGAGTGGGATGGGGGGGAGAGGGAGGGAGGAGAGGGAGGGCGGAGAGGGAGGGGGGAGAGGGAGGGTAGAGGTTGAGATGAGAGTGGGTGGGGATGGAGATGAGGGGGTCCTGGGGTTCTGGTGACAGCGGGAGCATGGGGTCCAGCATCACTGCCCAAGAGTATTTCCTCGGCCCCAGTTGTAGCGCCCTCCACCGCCATTGTCATCATCCGGCCTGCGCCGACTGGCAGGAGGAACCCCAAACCCAGCGACCCCCCCTTGTCTGTTGGGGAAATACTTGTACCTGTAATGCAAAGGCAGCACAGAGTGAGGCAACCTCCAATCTAGCTGCTCACAGAGTGATAATGAAACAAAACAAAAGAGATGTAAGAGATGAGAGGAAGGGGAGGGAAAAAATCGATGGTAATCTATTGGGTGCTGCCCCATCTTTCCTGGCTTAAGAGCACTCGGGGAAACCATTATTTATGTAAACAATCAGCTTTTTCAGGGAAAGAGAAATTAGGATCAAACCATTTTCAACTAAATATATATTTATATATTTTTATAGTTCAGGCCGACCTACCGGCTCTATTTTTTTTTCTGGCAATGTTACCATAACCACAACTATTTCTTGTTTTGGCCTCATGTATTTGTAACTTAAATATTATGGAGACAAAGATAATGTGAGTATTTGTAACAAAACTTATCATGGAGTTAAGGAAAATGTAATTGTAACTGAAATATCACGGAGACAAAGATAATGTAAGTATTTGTAACTGAACTCATCATGGAGTTAAGGAAAATGTAATTGTAACTGAAATATGGAGACAAAGATAATGTAAGTATTTGTAACTGAAAAATCCTGGACTAAGATCATGTGAGTCTTTATTACTGAAACATGTAGACAAATTCAGCTGGTAATGTTCGTAAGGTGTTTTTAAATAAGGGTTAAAAAAGAAATGAGGGGCTAATAGTATTTAATCATCATTACCACCACCAATGCTACCACCACTACTGTTCTCATTGTTGTTGTCACCACCACCACCACCACTACTGCCATCATCATCTCATCATCATCATCATCACTACAATTAACTCCTTCATCACCATAATCACCATCATTGTAACCATCACCATCATCAATATTGCTATCACCAACACCACTAAAGCACAACTACCAAAATAGAAGTCATCCTCCTCCCCCGACTGCCAGGCAGCCTCACGGCACGCACTTACAGGAAGCTGGGCACAGAGATGAGCCTGGCACCACCGAAGTCCTGGGGGTATTTGAACATGAGGAAGAAGTAGAGGTGCCCCACCAGTATTCCAACCAGCTCTATCATGCCACTGCAACAAAATAACAGAGAGATGAATGAATGAATGAATGAACGAATGAATGAATGAATGGATGGATGAATGAATGGATGGATGAATGAACTAGAGAGCACTCTGTGAGCGCAAACCTCCACCAAGGAAGCCTCAATTCATCTTCCATGACCTGAATAATTCAGGCAGCATGTTCTGCTAGCCAGGCCTAATACAATGACGTTTACTTCAATTGAGCACCTGCTACTGGTCTCTGAGTGTGGGTATGCATACGCCAGCAGAATGAATAGTCTGATGTCATCAACCTCATGATGTGCAATAAAATCTCTCTTTGTGAATCTAACTCCAAAACTACATAACATATGACCTTCAAACTATTATGGGTTGTTCCTTAGGTGAAACCCTTACCTTCCACCAAATTTCATTAGAATCTGTTTCGAACTTTTTGAGTTATTTAGCCAAATAATGCACCAACCAACTGGCCAACTGACCAAAACACGTAACCTCTTTGACAGATGTAATGAATGAATGAACGAATGAATGAAAGAACGAATGAATGAATGAATGAATAAATGAATGTTTATGGCAGGGATGAATGAATGAACAAGTGTTTACAGTCATGTACCTTTGTTTGAGCACTATATAAGGCTATTGATTTCAAATCACTAGATCTGGTTAGACTTTGAACAAGTCAAGTCCTGATTTCTAGAGTTATTTACCTTTATTGAATATCATGCTGAAATGCAGAGGATCTATTCTGACCCTCAACTCACAGGGAGCTGGGAAACAAAGCCTTCTGAGAAAATGTAAGTTTCTGTGTTTCAGTGTCTGCTTTACACCCATGCAGAGATGGCAGATAGTACCTCCATTAATAATAGTCTCCATCAATCTGTCACTGGGTGTTATGTGACAGTGACTCACTGATAGTACCTCCATTAATAATAGTCTCCATCAATCTGTCACTGGGTGTTATGTGACAGTGACTCACTGATAGTATCTCCATTAATAACAGTCTCCATCAATCTGTCACTGGGTGTTATGTGACAGTGACTCACTGATAGTACCTCCATTAATAACAGTCTCCATCAATCTGTCACTGGGTGTTATGTGACAGTGACTCACTGATAGTACCTCCATTAATAACAGTCTCCATCAATCTGTCACTGGGTGTTATGTGACAGTGACTCACTGATAGTACCTCCATTAATAACAGTCTCCATCAATCTGTCACTGGGTGTTATGTGACAGTGACTCATTGATAGTACCTCCATTAATATCAGTCTCCATCAATCTGTCACTGGGTGCTATGTGACAGTGACTCATTGATAGTACCTCCATTAAGAACAGCCTCCATCAATCTGTCACTGGGTGTAATGTGACAGTGACTCACTGATAGTACCTCCATTATTAACAGTCTCCATCAATCTGTCACTGGGTGTTATGTGACAGTGACTCACTGATAGTACCTCCATTAATAACAGTCTCCATCAATCTGTCACTGGGTGTTATGTGACAGTGACTCATTGATAGTACCTCCATTAATATCAGTCTCCATCAATCTGTCACTGGGTGCTATGTGACAGTGACTCATTGATAGTACCTCCATTAAGAACAGCCTCCATCAATCTGTCACTGGGTGTTATGTGACAGTGACTCACTGATAGTACCTCCATTAATAACAGTCTCCATCAATCTGTCACTGGGTTTTATGTGACAGTGACTCACTGATAGTACCTCCATTAATAACAGTCTCCATCAATCTGTCACTGGGTGTTATGTGACAGTGACTCACTGATAGTACCTCCATTAATAACAGTCTCCATCAATCTGTCACTGGGTGTTATGTGACAGAGACTCACTGATTCTGTAATCAGAAAGACAAGCTTTGCCTTTGTGTCTGGCATTTGACAGTGGTATACTTCTTGTTTCCAGGAAGTGCAGAAGTGAAGACATAAATTTTTTCATGAGTGCTGTCAACTTTGTGTTTTTTCCTGAAAAAACCTCAGGTTTTAGGAAGCCGTTTTCATCACACGCTGTAGGTCATAATGGGTTAAGAGTTATTACTTCTACTGCTTTCTCAGCAAAGAGATATGTACAGTCTCTTGGTATTCCTCTTGGGTGTTTGTAAGCAGTAAAAGCCAGTGCTACAAGCCGTCTTACCCGCTGCCAATGATGAGGTTGAAGGCAAACAAGACCCAAGGTAGATACATGGCCTGCAAAGTGAAAAGAAGAAATGAAATAGAATCATTGGACAAGATTTGGCATTCATTCTCTTTCTGTCTCTGCCTGCCTGTCTGTCTGCCTGCCTGTCTGTCTGTCTGCTTGTCTTACTGTTCATCTATCTGCTTCTCTCCCTGACCCCCCACCCTCTTCCCACCCACCCTCTCTCACGCACGCACGCACACACACACACACATATATATACACACACATCACATACATGCACCAATACAGTACACACCCATCAGTAAAACATAACATCCTAGGCCCTAGGGAGTTGTTCTTGATTTAGTAGACAAAGCAGAGGACTCTTTTTCATCATAAATCCTAAAGCTTACCAGTTTTCAAAGCAGTAAGGGGGAGGGGGGGGGGGGGGGGGGGAAAGGGGGGGGGGGGGGGGGGTTGTGCAAAGAGGCAATGGAATTTGATTTATAGTGTGACTTATTGTCCCAATTTGGATCTTATACTATTATACATTTAACCCCTTAAGTGTGAAAGGGAAATTTCAAAACTTGCAACCAAACTTTACACTTGCCTTAAATCGCGTCCCAAACCAGAAGTTGACAATCTGGTCCTTGTTGAGCTGGCACCAGACGTAGAGGACGCTGAGAATCATGGGATCCATCAGCAACTGCAGGAAGGCAACGCACCGATAACGATCACACGTGGGAGCCTGCCTCCAGCATCAGTCTCTTGTACCACATTTGTCATAATGAAAAGGTTTTCTCTTTTGCACATTTCATTTGAACTATTTCAGATTCAATCTTTCTCAAATCAGGCTTTCTTCTTGTCAATCATTAATCTTTTTTAGGGGGGTTATAGGTAGAGAATCAGACTTTGGAAGATTTCCAGAGAAATAAGTTATATTTCAATCCTAACAAAAACAAAAACGACTCACTAGTAGCTTGAATTTTGCTATGGAATAAACTCCTCAAAGATGTTGGGGAAGCACCTTATCTACAGAGCTAAATAGGTCATGTTCCTTGCAATCTTCATACTCAGTTTGATCATCTTAGTGCAGATTCCACACATGCTCATAAAACATAAAGGTGTGGTTTTATATAGTGACTTATCACTCATGCCTGAGTCTTAACTGCTTAGTTGTTGTTGTTGTTGTTGTTGTTGTTGCGTACCTGGGCTAAACACTCCCAGGATCACCCAAGTGGGTGAGATGATTGCGTGTGTGACTGTTTGTGAACACCCCGCCATGTAGGCAGCCACACTCCGTCTTCAGGGGGTTTGATCTCTGTCTCCAGAGTATGCCAGTTGTTATGTTAGGAGCTTACCATGGCTGAAGATAATCCCCACATAACATTATTAACAGTACAACATAACAACATTTTGCTGTAGCCTTGGTTTTGCCCAAGGCAAATGCTTAGTGATACTGGCTGATAGTGAACCATAGGATACATCCTCTCATACACAATAGCACACTTGCTCCATGTAACACAGATCGACAACTGAACAGAGAAATAAAGAGTAGAAATGAAAGAAAACATGGACAACACCAGAGTGTCTTGTTTCAAAAGCGTGACTTCGAAAGCCAGAATGACTTACTGGAATGTCTCCAATCAGTCCAATGACCTGAAATGCTCGTCAAGGAAACTTTCAATCTGGAAACCAGAAAGCAGTTGATCTCCACTGCATTTCTGTGAGAGTACATGTACTTAGTAGTAGTAGTAGTAGTAGTAGTAATGGCGATGATGCGACAATCATAATAAAAATAAAAATAATTAAAAATAATAATTGTGATGATGATGGTGATAATAATAATAATAATAATAATAATAATAATAATAATAATAATAATAATAATAATAATAATAATAATAAGAAGAAGAAGAAGAAATATGCCTTAAAACAAACCACAAGGATTACACAATAATAACCGTGACATGGATTACAGCTGTGATGAAATCATTGTTGTTAATACTTCATCCCTGAATACACTTACTACTGTCAATAATGCTAGAGCTGTGCATTTGTGAACAGAGCCCTTCATTTAATGCACCTACAATGCAAGTGCCAAATCATTTCTCATTTTATGTATAGTTTGACAGAATGTTTGACCCAAAATATCATGTTGCTTCTACCACCAGGCCAGAATTGCAAGATAGAGAATGCAATGCCCAAAATAACTCACAAAAACAAATCAGATTTATCCAATCTCTTCAGTACAACTAGTCTTCTTTTCAACTTGTGGCAAAAAGTTCAGCCAGCCAGCCAGCCAGCCAGCCAGCCAGTGATGTCTGTCAGCCAGCCAGCCAGCTTGCCAGGTCAGCCAACTAACCAAACCACACAAAAAACCTTCACTATCACCAAACACACACATGACACACACATGTATACACATATGCATGCACACATACACATATATGCACATACACTCACACACACATGCACGCACACACACACGTGCACGAGCGCGCACACACGCACGCGCGCACACACACACACACACACACAATCACACTCAATCACACACACACACACACAATCACACACACAATCACACACACACACACACACACACACACACACACACACACACACACACACACACACACACACAATCACCACCATTGCCAATCACTCAAGTCACTGATAGGGTCATGTGATCGCAGCAACAAATCCGAGTAGCACTGATGACTTCCACATCTGTTGCCGCGGCAGCATTTCAACGCGGCTTAAACAGCTGTAGGATGTGCAGGAGGAAAAGAAACACGCTTGTGATCATGGAAAGGATACCACCAGCCACAGCCAGTTGAAGAGCAGCATGAAGAGGTAGTCCGCAGGTCGGCCATCAAACACACCTGTCAAACAAACATAAGGCATTGTCCAATCATTTTAGGTGACAACATTAGGAACTGGAGAACACTCTGAAAATGCAAACCTCCACCAAGGGCGACACAATTTATCTTCCCTGACCTGTATAGCTTACTTCATTTTAGTGTCTGCTCAAGGTCTCTTGAGTGCGGAACGCATACACCTGCATCAGCTAAACTAGTTTCACGTCATCAACT
Source organism: Theodoxus fluviatilis (assembly GCA_034096865.1). Taxonomy (NCBI): domain Eukaryota; kingdom Metazoa; phylum Mollusca; class Gastropoda; order Cycloneritida; family Neritidae; genus Theodoxus; species Theodoxus fluviatilis. Next base: position 133,365 of record JAWQFJ010000609.1, read on the forward strand.
TTGTGATGATCGATAAAATATGCCTCCAATTCCCAAACTAAGTAACAAATAACCTCCCAAATATAATTTTCCTTGAATGAAACCCTTACCTTCCACACAATTTCATCAGAATCCATTTTGAACTTTTGGAATTATTTTGCCATATAACTAACAAACGAACCAAGGAACTGTAAAAAAACAACACCATAACATCCTTGGCAGAGGCAATGAAAAGAACAGTTTCTTTGTGAAATTATTCGGCCAGCTGCCCAGTTGATGCAAATACACGAAAAGCCAGGAATGGCTTTAGGGGACATGAAATGCTTCTGTCATCAGATGAGGAATCTTCTTGTGCCAAGCCAACAAAAACAACAACAAAACAATGATAAAGGTAAAGGTAAAGGTGTGATTTTTTTATAGCGACTTACACCCTTTCAATAAACCACCCCTATCACAGCAGCAGAAGCAATCACCAACCAAACTAAGCACGGCAACAATTGCATGTTGCCTATATTTACACATGTAAACAGTTAATCAACACATGAGGTTTAAAAGAAAAGGACCTGGGCCCGTATTCACAACGGCGATTTATCTTTTTAACACTCGATTTATCCCCTAGCCCCGCGTTATCTTGATCGGTTAGATAAGGTGCGCTCGTCAGAGGATCCTAGGTTGCGCTTTGCTATATATACTGGTTTCCAGCCAAGGGAGAGCGGAACAGGCAGTTGGAATCGTCTGAATTTAGAGTTAAATCGGAGTTAAAATAAATCGCCAATAAATCGCCGTTGTGAATACGGGCCCTGATGCTTACGCTGAAATGGTCGTTGTCGGCCACATTTCCGGACACTGTACCCGGGGTACTCAGTCCGATGTCGGCAACATTTCCGGACACTGTACCCAGGGTACTCTGTCCAAACGACCATTTCAGCGATGCTTACCTGTTTCCAACCTTGTGGAGTAAGAGTAGAGGAAGTAGAGGTTGAGAAGGTAGTGAAAACCTCGTGGTCCTGATATGGGGTAGAACAACACTGCTGTGATTGGCCGCCAGAGCTGGGGAAAAACACAAACGAAAGTAAGTCCAGATATGGCAGAATGTTGTTTACATTTTGGAACATAACGATACTAGCTTCCTCGATTAATTACATTTTCCATTGCTTTTTTTCTTTTTCTTCCAGACGATTATAAGGAGGTATTTTCGACCCACCGCAATGAACGATGCAATCGCAGGTGCACATTACAATGAAAATGTTTGCGGGTTTCTTCATCCACAACAAGTAGCTAATTATGTAGTAATTCATACATAATACATAGTCTATCGTGTTCCAACAAACAGTGACAGTCGAATACTGGCGTGAAGTTATGGTTCAAACCATAATCAAAGGAAGATATGGAGACGGACGCAATGGCAGAGGCAAGGCTAGG
>JAWQFJ010000609.1:139765-149765 GCA_034096865.1 Theodoxus fluviatilis
TTTGACTAGTTTTGCTGGCTGTCAATTAACCCTTTGTGTCGCTCTGCCCACAGCTGAATCTGAAACGAACAGTACTCTACCGAGGTATTGAAAACTGTCGAAAACTGCAGTCATGAACTGTTTTCTACAACAATCACTCGGGATATTGGTTATTCAACCTACATACAACCCACGGACATATTTTTACCGTAGTGGTGTTTTGCTCCCTGGAGCATAAACAATGTTAATCCCTTGAGTCGCCTTGTCTCAAAAGCACTGTTGGGGAACTGCCGTGTGGGAATTGCAAGTGCACACCTGCTGATTGGCTGGCCATGCGCACAGTGGGCCACACTGCAAACAGTTATTGGCTGAGGGAATGGGAAAAGCTTCCATGAAGGGGCCACACTAGTGGACTTGACCGAGGAAAGGGGTGTGAAAAAGATGTCTTGACCAAGCTGGTCGGAAACACAAACTGGTGGGACACAACATCTGATTGGCTATGTTTTTATGAGTTTTTTTTTGGTGTTGAATTGTCATTCTATGTAGGAATTAATGTGAACTCACTGAGAATTAACTAACCAAGATCGCTTGCTAATGCTAGTCAGATGCTGTTGCTTGCTAGCTTGCATGGCCTACCAGCTTGGCCGTCTTTCCACACCCCTCTCCTTGGACGAGTCCACTAGTGTGGCCCGTTTATGGAAGTTTTTCCAGGGAATGTGCTTAGGAGGGAAAAGTCACAATACAGAAGCTAGAAAGCACTCGCCCATCTTGTCTGAGTTTCTTCTCCTCACCCAGGTTGATGGTGGACATTGGAAACAGCGTGTCCACACCGCTGGCCACTCCAGGCAGAAATATCCGCTTCCTTCATGCAGCCTTCGACAGCTCCGGGGAAACTTTCCTGGCTGGGGATCACCATGGCAACATCTTCACCTTTGACCTCCTCAGGAACAGGTGTGTTGTGGGATTGTGCTGATCAAAGTTGAAAGTGTGATTTGCTTGTGTTGAAGGTTGTAGTATGGTAGTGGCAATGGAGTAATGTAGTGGTGATGCTCGTGGTGTGATTGTGGTGGTGGTATTATGTGGTAGTATCTGTGGTAATGGTAGAAATGGTAAGATTATGATGTGGTGATGATGGTGATGGTTGTGGTGGTGATGGAAGAAAGAGAAGGAGGAGGAAGAAAGAGGAAAAATGGGAGAAGAATAATGATGATCATGATCATAATGATGGTGGAAGTGTTGGTGGTGATTATGATGAAAATGACAACAAACAATAATAGCAATGATGACAACAATAACAATGATGCTGATGACAACAATAATGATGATGAAATAATGACATCACAAGTAACAGTTGTGTGTGGAGAAAAACTGGAAATGAAAGACTTCATGATATGCTGGCATGAATTTGTAATCTCCAGGTTTGCCTTGGTGCAGAAGATGGGTCACCCTTGCACCGCCCTTGCATGCAACCTGAAACGCAAGACAGAGTACCTAGTGGCCTTGGCAGACTACTCCCTCAAGTGCTATGACCTGGGTAGGCCACAAAGAGGATTTGTTTGTTTTCAGTTTCTCAAGTGACACCTTGTCACCAATTTCTTTTCTGCATTTTTTGGGGGTGGGGGGGGTGGGGGGCAGAGTGCTGTTCCCTTTTGAGCTAGAGCCCTGTGGGAGTAAGACAGAAAAATAATGTTTGAGAATGAGAGAAGGAGAGAGAGAGAGAGAGAGAGAGAGAGAGAGAGAGAGAGAGAGAGAGAGAGAGAGAGAGAAAAAATGTTAACTGTTATGCCCTGTCCTTAGGAAAAAGAATTACTTTCCACACCTCCAGAGAAATCTTGACACAGTTTATTCTAGTGAATGTGAATACAGATGTAACACCAATTTAGCCCTGTAAAGTGCCCATGAACCTTACTTGCCCTGCAGTATCCAGGGCTGTGTATGTATGGCACTACAACAAACTATGCTGGAAATTACCCATGGATCCCTGCTGCTCTGGGGCTCTGTGGCTTGGGGCTAGCGGATGCTGTGTCCGAAACTGCGCAGATTCTTGAGTTGCATCCTTGAGCAAGGTGCTTTACTCACATTGCTTCTCCCCACCCAGGAGTAAAATGGGTACCTGTGAGGGGTGAGTTGGAAAATTGTGAAAGATGACTTAGGCGTGTTCATCCGCAGCCTGGTTGCATGCTCTCCAGGGAGTTGAGATGGTGTTGGAATGCTAAAAGAGGTAGCCCAATGACCAGGGGGTAAATGTGTGTGTGGTTTGAGCATCCATTAATGGGTGGAAAAGTGGCAGTATAGAAAAGAGCACTTTTACATTTACCTTTACCTCTTCCTGCAGAGTCCAAAGACATGGTTGCCTGGATGAAAGGTCACGAGTCAGCCATCCACACACTGTCTGTCCACGCTTCTGGTGGCTACGTGGTGACCACCTCCGCCGATACTGCCATCGTCTTCGACCTGGACACCTTCCAGAAGAAACGCAAGCTCAACATACGGGAGGATGTCGGCATCTTGAAGGTATTGGATATATGAAGATATTACTTTTGTGTGATGAAAGTTTTGAGTGAAGTTTCCTGAGATTTGCTCTGTTGGTTCACGTGAAATGATCTTTTTTATGTTTGGGATTGATTGCTGATGTGTAGAGAAATGTGATCTTGCTGCATGTTTTATGTAATTTGCTACATGTAGCTAGGGATTTTTGCTCTGCAGGTTGCTAAAGTGAAAAGAGGGAGAGGTGTGAATAGAAGTATGACTGCCTGGTTCCCTTTGAATTTCTCTGTGAAGCTACAGTTGAAAAAGCACTTAATGTATACATAAGATTTTTTAGAAATAGTAATGTGAGCACGTGTATGTGTTCATTTGTCTAAAATGCCTTTCATAAACTGATAATCATCAAAAGCATCATTTGTCATAAGTATAGTAATTTCCTATTGAGTGTCTACGATATTCTCATGACAGTCGGAGACCATTTCATGTCAGTGGGTTACAATATCTCTTGCAGAATTAAGGGGGCACCACTTCAGTTAAACCTCTCACAGTCTTTTCTTTGCACCCAAAACTTTGCTCACCTTAGCCCATCTGTTGCGTTTGCCTCCAGGTGTTCTTTGTGCCGATGAGCAATACCATCATCTCCTGCTTCCGAGATGACTCTGTCTTTGCCTGGGAGTCTGAGACTCTGGAGTGCAAGTTCCAACTGCCAGTTCCCCCAGGAAAGAGTCCCCACTACAGAGCCTTTGCCGCCACCAGGTTTGAACCCCCAACCTTTCGGATGTTTCCTCTTGTTTCCTCAGTTCTAATAAGATGTGGAACGATGAGCTGCATGAGCTGGAGGTGGGTGCTGATGCCAGCAGCCAGGTTTAACTGGGTCATTGTGGGAATCAAGGCCTTATGTAGTTTGTTATTCCAGCAATTGGCTGGCTTGATTTCTTCAGTCTTATTGACTCCAAGTTGGAAGAGAAAATTTCTTTCAAAATTACGTAGTAATAAGTATAATGAGTCTTGAAGGCTAGAATGGGTAATTTAATTCATAAAAGCAGCTGCAATTGCATTTGGAAAAAAAAGAGAGTTTATTTTAGCTACTTCGGAAAAGTGATCTGAATGATTTTGTTCACCTGCATTTTATTTCTACTTAAAGTAAAATGTCAAAGAAAAAGAATATCTAACTTTTAAAAACCACAGTACATAGGGATATCAATGCTATATATTTAATGGGGTCCCTTCAGTTATGGTGTAAAGTATGCAGTGTAAACCCTGTTTTTGTTCTACACACACACACACTCACACACTTGACCACAGGGATGGACGATTCCTGGCAGCAGGTGGGCGGTCACGCTTCATCCACTTGTGGTCGCTGGACACGAGACGCCTGCTTCGGATCATAGAGCTTCCATCCAAGATCACTGCAGTCAAACAGCTGGAGTTCCTCCCAGACAGCTTCAGACAGGGCCTGGATCACGTAGGTGCCTCTGTCGCTTGGTAGCGTGTGCCTGTCTTCACGTAGAATACAAAAGAGGGTGGTTGCCAGGGTCGGACTGACAAAAGTGAAGGGCAAGTCGTGACAATTACTACGACTAATTGTATTCTTTCTTTTTAAAATCTTTTGGCCCTGAAAAGGGCCATTTGATTTTCTTGTCTCTTGAGCGTTGGCCGTCAGGTGTGAGCTCCTGGTTGGAGTCGTTGTGCCTGGCGGGACTGGCTGCTGCAGCAGGTCTGTGACCAGCGTTTGCTGGTAGTGGCTGGCTCCAAGTGGTGGCTGTGGCGCAGACGGCGGCGGCTGTGGCTGCTGAGAGTGGCTGCGAGAGCTGTGGCTGGGAAGAAAGTTGTTTGGCTGGCAAGCTTTTGGAGTAACACTCCTTCATCTGGCTGTAGTGAGGAGAGACTGGCGGGTGGGGGGTTTATAACAGGTAGGCGATGAGAGAAGTCCACTTCTCAACATCTCATCAGGCAAAATGCTTGGTTGGCACGTGCGAGGTTTTAAAAAGAAAGAATACAATTAGTCGGAGTAATTGTCATGACTTGCCTTTCACGCAGAATGGCTCTCTAGGTGTTAATCCTCCTCTGAAGGATGCTTTTCACTCATTCAAGATGCAGTCTTTTTAGTGCGTCTTATCCCTGGAATCGCAGGAAAATAGATGTATTTTGATAAATCTTATATTTAATGAGTCTGTTAGCCATACATTAAGTCTAGTTCCCTGAATGAGATATTCCCACCGTACAACAAGAAAAATGATGCGAATGCATGGCATCATATGAACCTATGAATTGAAGAGACTATGTTCTGCGCGTAGGATCATATGATGCTAAACGTCACGAATGAGTTAAAAAGACATGTATATCTTCAGAGTTTATGCTTTTGATTGAGTAGGTTAACACACTAAATGCCAAAGTATGATTCACGCAGTCTCAAACAGTGGTTGCTTTACACATATATTTCTATAGACAGTTTCATGCTTCCTTATAACATTTTTTAATTCATCTTGATTCATATCTGTGACCTTGCTTCATTATAGAGCTACCTTCATTTTAGAATTCCTCCAAAGGTCTCAATTACCTTTGTTTCATCACTGCAACTCCTTTAATTCTATTAAGTTGGCACCATTTTCAGATACATATTTAGAATATTTCATTACTTTTTTTAAACTGCACAAACATATGCAAGTAGTACCGTGGAAAGCCAGACCTTTTTTTCTTCTTCCAATGTCTTCAGGTTCTTGGAGCCCTATGTCAGGATGGCATCATGCGGTTCATCAACATCGATGACTGCAAGCTGCTCTTTGACATGGGGTCTGTGGAGAACAAGATCAACAACGCTGTGGTCAGCTCCAACGGCCGCTATGTGGTCTCTGTGATGGAGGATGGCCACCTCCACCTGTACAGTGTGCAGGCTCTCTCAGCAGAAATCAACAAGGTGGGTTTTGAAATAGGAGTGAGTCATGTGAGAAAAGATTCAGTTTTGTTGATTTTGAGATTTGTTCTTACTCTAATGACATGAGAGAGCGACGGAGGCAGGGTACTACCTCTGGGGAGGCCTTCTGCTGCAAGAAATGGGGTAGATGCTGTGCCTCCAAAATCGGCCTCTACACCAACTTGAAGAAGCACACATGATGATCTGCCTGCCTACTCATCCGTTGGTTGTGACGGGAGAAGAAGAGAGAATATGCATTTGTAGTAATTTATTGTTGAAGGTTTCATACTGGAATTGCTGGGGATAATGACTCCAGTCTGGCTTTGTGAGTCTGTGTGGGATATGTGGAAGTTTTTTCATCGCTGATAAAATTGCAAAGTAGTCCTACTTCTGTTATGTAAACAAAACTAGATTGGCTCAGAAGGACAGTTTATTGATGTACATGTAGATATGAATGTAGAGATACATTGCAGCTTGTGAGCTATCTTGCCTCCTTGGTAGGAAGTGAATTCATAGCGATTGCTGTGAGAAGGGAGACAACTTTTTATTAAACCTAGTCTTACAAGGGTTGTAATAGATAGATCACTCATTGAGTATATGGTAAGATACTGATTTTGTTAATCAGATGTGGAATTCTATAGTCATGAATTTCTGCAGCTGAGTGTTTTTAACTCAGAATTTTGTTCTTTTTCACATCACTATCTGTTGACATAGAGATGAGATAACTGTAGCAAAATTCCACCCTACCAACCACCACCACCATCATACCATAAACACTACCACTGCCACCACTGCCATCACAGCCACCAGCTCCAAGTTCTTGCACAGAGCCAGATAGACTGCATGGGAAGGATGGATTTTCTGACCCTAGAGCCCTCTACCTCCCGGTGAAATCCTGCTTGCTGTAAATGCCGAGCGACTGCGGTCCTTGACAAATTCAGTCTACACCAGCAATTTCTAGACATGGCTCATTTTTGACATACAGTAATTATCTTTGACCTTCCTTGCCTTGGTATTCTAGATCCTGCAGAATGTCTGCTGGTCTTTCCTGGCAGTATTAAGTCTCTTGCTCAACCCTCAGTCTGTTTGAGAGTCAGTTATAACATATAGAGCCAAAGCCCTGTGAGGCACAGACAGGGGAAAAAAAGTGGGACCACAGGCGGGGACTGAACCATCCACCTTTCAGTAAGCACCTGAAATGCTCTACCAGCTGACCTACCATGGTCTGTGTTGTCTTCCCCTGTCCATACTGCCTTGTATCAAAGGCCGCTGTTTTGGTTTTACTTGCCTGGATGCCCCAAATCCCAATTTAGTTGTGCTGGTCTTTCCCAGCTGTCATAGGGCTGAACACCCTGTGAGGGACAGACAGATAAGTGTTGAACTGCAGGCAGGCAGAGACCAGACACACCACTAGCACTACCACCAACACCACCACTGCTATCACCACCATGTATCCACACAACTAGCACTACCACCAACACCACCACTGCTATCACCACCATGTATCACTATCCACAGTGTCTCTAGTCACACAGCCACCACACCACTAGCACTACCACCAACACCACCACTGCCACCACCACCATGTATCACCATCCACAGTGTCACTTTGCCTCTCGTCACACAGCCACCCGCACCCCTGGTGAAGGTTGTGACGTCCAACAAGATGTGCGACACTGTCAGTCAGGATGGCAGTGAGCTCAGTCAGCCCAGAACCACAGCCTGTCTGTCCCAAGGCAGTTTTGGAGGCACGCAGAGGTCTACGCAGAAGTCTACTCTCAAGACCTCACTTCGATCTACCAAGCCTTCCTCACAAGCTTCCAAGTCTCAGGAGGTAGGGTGTGTGTGTGCGAAGGGGGATAGGTGTTGAGTTTGAATGTTTGAGGAAATGTGTGTGTGTGTGTGTGTGTACATGTGTGATTTGTGTGTGAGGATCTGTGTGTGAGTGTGTGTGTGTGTGCGTGTTTGTGTGCGCATGCGTGTGTGTACATCTGATATCTAAGACCATATTCAAAGTGGCTGTACTTAAAGTGAGTCTATTTCAATGCATTTTTATTGAAGTGGTTGAATCAAAAAGCATCTATGTTCTTACTAGTTACTTCAACAAAGAATGGAGACAAGTCTACAGAGTTGTTTTCCAGACAAACATTTTCATCTGATGATAGGGTTACATTCATGCTTGAAGATGATAAAACTATCATTAATTCATTTTTGTTGTTTCTATTTTGCTTCATTAGAAGTATTTTTTGTTGGCAGGGACAACTGGCAGAAGGTCTAAACATAGCGAAGCTGCTGGAGATTCTGAAGGGCTATGGGGAATACCCTGCCAAGTACAGGTGAGCTCTCTCTCTCTCTCTCTCTCTCTCTCTCTCTCTCTCTCTGTCTGTCTGTCTGTCTGTCTGTCTCTCTCTCTCTCTGTGTCTCTCTCTCTCTCTCTCTCTCTCTCTGTGTCTCTCTCTCTCTCTCTCTCTCTCTCTCTCTCTCTCTCTCTCTCATCTGGTCTGGTCTGGTCTCCTCTCCTCTCCTCTCCTCTCCTCTCCTCTCCTCTCCTCTCCTCTCCTCTCCTCTCCTCTCCTCTCCTCTCCTCTCCTCTCCTCTCCTCTCCTCTCTCTCTCTCTCTCTCTCTCTCTCTCTCTCTCTCTCTCTCTCTCTCTCTCTCTCTCTCTCTCTCTCTCTCCCCCCCAGTTTATTCTTTTTACTTGCGATGAGAGTATATAGTTATGGGGTCATGCATAGTGTTTCATTGGCAAAGAGATGAGATAAAGGAGAGTAAATGCTGTGACAGATATGTCACTATCACTGCCACCGTCATTACATCATGACACCACCATCACAACCACTGTCAATGACAACAATTATAAACTCATAGCTCAACATTTGTGTTGTTTCAGAATGTTCATCTGGCGTTCAGTCTTGAGGCTGCCGGAGAACCATGCAGCCTATGCAGCTCTGGTAGACAAGGGTATCCACCCGGCTTATGCCACCATCCATGAAGTCTACCCCATCAAGAGCCGAAAGCTGCTCCGAGTGCTACAGAGGTGAGAGGGGCTTTGAGGCCAGTAGGCATAGGGTCAATGCCTGCTCAGGTCCTGCTTAGGTTTATTGACTCACATGCGAAGCAAAAGTGAGTCTATGTACTCACCCGTTTCGTTCGTCCGGGTGTCCGGGCGTCAAGGTCAACGTCACAGGAGCTCTTCAAAGTTGGATTGTATACATATTTTGAAGTGACCTTGACCCTGAACTATGGAAGATAACTGTTTCAAACTTAATAATTATGTGGGGCACATGTTATACTTTCATCATGAGACACATTTGGTCACATATCATCAAGGTCAAGGTCACTTTGACCCTAATGAAATGTGACCAAAATGGGGTAGTGAACCACTAAATGTGACCACATATCATGGTAGAAAGTGCCAATAAGCACCATTGTGCTTCTTATGTCTTGAATTAACAGCTTTGTGTTGCATGACCTTGGATGACCTTGACCTTGGGTCAAGGCCACATGTATTTTGGTAGGAAAAATGTGTAAAGCATTTCTTAGTTTAGTGTATGATGTCATTGCTAGGTGTAGTTGATTGGCCTTGACCTTAAAGGTCAAGGTCAAGCATGTGAGTCGTATGGGCTTTGCCCTTCTTGTCTCTCTTGTTGTTCCATTGCTTCCCTTGCCAAAGCCTTACGATGTCTGTGAGGACTGAGATGTAACCACAGAAAGGTACCAGGAGTACATAAATCTGGAGGGAATTTGCATGCCTCCTTCAGGTTAACCCTTTCCCTCCCATAAACTTAAAACAGATGTTAGCACGGCTCTCAGTCCAGTCTGTTCTGAATGGAGAAGGCTCCAACTTGCCTAGACAGGGTGGGTATAGGCCTACAGTTGTGCTCAATCTTCCAAACTCGGGATAGACTAGTGTTTAGATCATAACTATATTCCCTCTTAGGAGGGAAAGGGCTATGATGGAGCTGGAATGAAAAACACTCTGTAGCTCATCAACCGAGGGGAGGAAGTGCAGGTAAATTTAGAATCCAGGAAGAGAGTGAGAAGGTGCATTCCAAAAATGTCACCTTGAGTTTGTGTCTGAAATGAACGACATCCTTTCCTTCATAATTCCATGCATTGTGCTGGTTTTGTGCATTAGAATCCATTTGTCAGAGAGATTTTCTTGGCAGAGACCCTTTTGGTTCTTATGACTTCTCCCAGGGACTGGAGGTTGAGACTGATATTTGTAGCCACAACAATTCAAATGAAATTAATCATACTTGGAACCCTACATCCTCTATGCCTCTTTTATCACACCTTTGCCCTGTGTGTTTTCGGATATGATAGAGACTGATAGTTGAAAAGATAACTTTAGCAATGAAACAAATCTTAAAAAAAAATAGTAAACATCCTTCATGCCTTCATCATTCTTGAGTTTTGTCCGTTTGCTTCAGGATTCTGTCCGCGCTGGCCCACTGGTCTCCCATCTTTGGGGAGACTCAGTACCTCCCTATGCTGGCCTTCCCCTTTGTCAAGCTCTTCCACAACAACCACCTGGTCTGCTTCGAGATCATCGCCACCCTGCTTGGTGAGACGCATGTTTAGAAAAGCACTGTGCTCTCACTGCTGTTGTTATGCTC
>JAWQFJ010000609.1:154765-164765 GCA_034096865.1 Theodoxus fluviatilis
ATTGTTGCTCACTTTTCATTAGGTGCATATTTGATATGGGATCTAATCTTTCAGGTGCAAGAAAGAGAAAGAATACGACAAGAAGAAATAGACTACTTGAGACAAAAGTAAGCTTTTATGCCTCTGCGATGTTCTTCTGTCTTAGATCTTACATAGACTGTTGGCTCTGTGATGTTCTTCTGTCTTAGATCTTACATAGACTGTTGGCTCTGTGATGTTCTTCTGTCTTAGATCTTACATAGACTGTTGGCAGTTTCTGCCTGCATCTCTGTAGCTGAGCAGATAGAGTGTGTGACCTGCAGTCGCTTGCAGCTAATGGGTACGGTGTTCAAAGCTGCACAGATCCTAGAGTTGCATCCTTGGGCACGGTGCTTCACCCACATTCTCTCCTACCCAGGAGTAAAACCTGTCGCGGGACGCTGCACTGTGGCTACTGGGGGTGAAACCCATAGCTGTTTTGTAATGAATGGATGGGTGGGTGGGTGGATGGGTGGATGGATGGATGGATGGATGGATGGATGGATGGATGGATGGATGGATGGATGGATGGATGGATGGATGGATGGATGGGCGGGCGGGTGGGCGGGCAGGTGGGTGGATGTATGTATGGATGTATGTATGGATGAGGCTTTTTTGATCCATCAAGTTTTGTAGGCTCTGTAATACCATTGACCGCCCAAATCACTGAGCTATGAGTCTATTTTGACTCTCAGTCGGGGTATTTTTTAAAGAGAGTTAATGAGAGGGCAACTGCTGTATATGATTACCTTTAAAGTTTAATATGTTTGTTTCATGAAGAGTTGTTTGTAATGCATGAAACTCTAGCTCCCTTGCTAACTTCCTTCAGTTGAGATTAGAAATTGAGCAGCTCAGGCAGTATTAGTAGTGGTAGCAGTAGTGGTAGTAGTGATAGTAGTAGTAGTAGTAGTAGTAGTAGTACATGTAGTAGTGGTAGTAGTAGTGATAGTGGTAGTAGTAGTAGTAGTAGTGATAGTGGTAGTAGTAGTAGTAGTAGTGATAGTTGTAGTGATAGTAGTAGTGGTAGTGATAGTAGTAGTAGTAGTAGTCCCTGAAGTCTTCTCTGAAGGCTTTTCATATAGTTCTTGACACCTGGGAAGAGACTGCTCAGGACAGAGCCTGCTGGCAATCCACATGTACCAGGGCTCTCTGACATGCAAGGCCAACAGGAACACCACAGCTGAGCAAAGATGGCTGGCCAAGAAAGCCCAACCCATAGCTGCCGGTCACCATTTCCTGCTCTCACTGTCCAAGGACCTTGCCTGCACAGATCGGCCTCATCAGCCACCTGCACTACCTCAGACCTGCTTTGTCCCCTCAGTTCCTGTATGACTGACATGGTTGTTGTTGAGGCCAACAGACAAGCAAGAAGAGGAAGAAGTACCAGTAGTAGTAGTTAGCATCTGTCAGTCACAGAGGACCATGCATTTGTGCTGTTGACTGCCAGTCTTGTCCAGTTATCAGCATCTGCAGTGACTTTGAAGACCAGTGCAGCAATGGCAGTCCAAGCCACAAGGTCTGCGTCTGAAGGTTGATGCCAGTCTGTGTGCCTGGAGCTGGGCCTTCCTCTGGAGGCGCCTGTCGTCCACTGTGGCACTGTGTTGTACTCACAGACTTACCAAGAGCCATCCTGTCTGCTTTGCAGGCAGATGACGCTGACCGTGCAGCAGGACCGGATGCAGAGGCAGCAGGAGGAGGAGGCCTGGTACCGACAGCAAGCGCTGCTCCTGGACGCGGAGGAGAAGCGCCGCAGACTCATCCAGGAGGAGGAGGCCAAGCTGGCTGAGCAGCGAAAACGGTGAGAAATGGGAATGAGTGAGTGAGTGAGTGAGTGAGTGAGTGAGTGAGTGAGTGAGTGAGTGAGTGAGTGAGTGAGTGAGTGAGTGAGTGAGTGAGTGAGTGAGTGAGTGAGTGAGTGAGTGAGTGAGTGAGTGGGGTGGGGTGGGGTGGGGTGGGGTGGGGTGGGGTGGGGTGGGGTGGGGTGGGGTGGGGTGGGGTGGGGTGAGTGAGTGAGTGAGTGAGTGAGTGAGTGAGTGAGTGAGTGAGTGAGTGAGTGAGTGAGTGGAGTGAGTGAGTGAGTGGAGTGAGTGAGTGAGTGGGTGGGGTGGGGTGGGTTGGGGTGAGGTGAGGTGAGGTGAGGTGAGGTGAGGGAGTGAGTGAGTGAGTGAGTGAGTGAGTGAGTGAGTGAGTGAGTGAGTGAGTGAGTGAGTGAGTGAGTGAGTGAGTGAGTGAGTGAGTGAGTGAGTGAGTGAGTGAGTGAGTTGAGGTGGAGTGTAGTGGAGTGGAGTGGGTGGGTGGGTGGGTGGGTGAGTGAGTGGCTGGGTGGGTGGGTGGGTGAGGTGAGGTGAGGTGAGGTGAGTGAGGGAGTGAGTGAGTGGAATCTTGATGGCCTACCAGCCTTTTTAGGCTCTGTAAGGCCATTGGACATGAAAATCCCGAAAGCTGGTTAGAGTGTAAGAGCAAATCAAGTCTTGATTTTCTTAGTTATTTGCCTTTTAGAAACCTTGCAGGGAGACGTGGTGGATCTGTTCTCCCCCCCCAACCCACAGGGGATCAGACATGGGCACCGTGGGGTGACCTCCTGTTTTTATGGACAATGACCCAAATTCGCAGCATGAGGAGGAAAGGCAGTGGCAGAACGGCAGGGAGTGCCCCATTTTAGTTCACTAGAGACTTCCCCTGCCGGCGAAACAGTCTCTAGCGCAGTTGACATCACGTGATGGAAGGATTTCGTTCAAAAAATTCAAATGAGGGTCACTCGAGAGGCTTGTGGGATAGCCGATCTGCTCCCTGACATATGCTATTAAAGTAGTTCTAAGACTATTTCACACAAAACTCAAAACTTACTTTTGTTGAGGTAATAAACAGACATTTATTCGATAAAATAAAATGTTTGTGTTGGAAACAGTTTTTGAGATCTGAATGATTTCTTTAAAAAGTGAAGAAAAGAATAGTATCAGAACAAACTATTTTTGGGCGCAATGCTGTAATGCGAAGGGTCAAGTCTATTACTCATTCATTGCGAACTGTGCCAGAGTCAATACTGACTCGGGTTCACAGAATGGGAGTGCCCCTGCCCTCTTGGCATTCAAGTGCTCCCAGTGTGGAGGAGTCTGTCACTCAGGGCAAGGGCTTTCCTGCTGCAGCTGTCCCTGCTCACCATTCTTACCCCACTTGGGAGCTCATTGTCTCTTGGGATGCAAATAGAAAACTTTAGCTTCTGTAGCCTGTCTTGCTTTATGTTTGTCCCATGTCTTGAGCCTGCCTTCATAAGATTGTGTCAGGGAGCTCACATCTCTCCATTGCCGGTCTTTTATTTGGCTCTCACATTACAAGGTGGCTTGCTTCATAACAGACAGATTCAGTGGAGAGCAAGTGAGTGCAGATTGGCACTTATCTAGGCGGTGTTCCTGTATCAGTACCTAGCATGGACGGCTGTGCTTTTGAAGAGCACTGGAACACTTACTAGGGTGTCCGAAGTTTGGCCTGTCTACTTGTCAGTTTTGACTTTACATGTATATCAGGAATATCCTAGTCATTCATCATTCTAAAAGCTGCTGACATATTGCTCATGGTGTTGACATTGCTGTGTTTGGACTGATTTTTGACTCACATGCGAAGCAAAAGTGAGTCTATGTACTCACCCGTTTCGTCCGTTAGGGCGTCCGGGCGTCCAAAAACTTTAACGTTGGATTTTTCTCAGAGACTATTAAGTCTATCAATACCAAATGTGGCATGATGGTGTATGATGAATGGGCCTCAAAAAACATACATATTGACTTGACCTTGCTTCAAGGTCAAGGTCGCAGGGGCCATAAATGTTGTCTAAAAAACAGGCATTTTTCACATTTTCTCAATTTTCTCTGAAGTTTTTGAGATTGGATACCTCACCTATATATGGTATATAGGGCAAAGTAAGCCCTATCTTTTGATACCAGTTTGGTTGACCTTGCTTCTAGGTCAAGGTCACAGGAGGTCTTCAAAGTTGGATTGTATACATATTTTGAAGTGACCTTGACCCTGAACTATGGAAGATAACTGTTTCAAACTTAATAATTATGTGGGGCACATGTTATACTTTCATCATGAGACACATTTGGTCACATATCATCAAGGTCAAGGTCACTTTGACCCTTATGAAATGTGACCAAAATGGGGTAGTGAACCACTAAAAGTGACCATATCTCATGGTAGAAAGTGCCAATAAGCACCATTGTGCTTCCTATGTCTTGAATTAACAGCTTTGTGTTGCATGACCTTGGATGGGTCAAGGTCACATGTATTTTGGTAGGAAAAATGTGTAAAGCATTTCTTAGTGTATGATGTCATTGCTAGGTTTAGTTGTTTGACCTTGACCTTGAAGGCCACCTGAAGGTCAAGGTCATGTAAAGGTCAAGGTCAAGCATGTGAGTCGTATGGGCTTTGCCCTTCTTGTTAACATATTCTTTCTGCCTGCCTGCAGGCTTTCTGCCATGAACCGAGAGGTGAAGATCAAGGAGCTACAGCTGTTGGATGCAGCCAGACAGAAGTTCCTCCACTTTCAGAAGGAGCAGAGAGAGGCGGAACTCCGGCGTTTGGACGACGAGATGCAGAGAAAGGTGGGACTTGTTCTCACTTGACATGCAAGGGCACCCACTATTAGTGGTGTTACACGTATTTCTGTACTACTTCAGGTTTGTTGGTTTGTTGTTTGTTTGTTGGTTTTGTTTGTTTTTTTTGTTTGTTTGTTTGTCTGTCTGTCTGTCTGTCTGTCTGTCCGTCCGTCCGTCCCTCCGTCCGTCCGTCCCTCTCTCTCTCTCTCTCTCTCTCTCTCTCTCTCTCTCTCTCTCTCTCTCTCTCTCTCTCTCTCTCTCTCTCTCTCTCTGTTTGAAGTGACTCATAGTGACAAGAACTCTCAATGGAGAGAGGCAACAGACAATTTTCAAATGAAGAGCCCCCGTCAACAGGTGTTTTGGCCCTTTACTTTTCCTGACACTCTTAGGGGGAGGGCCACACCTGGAAATAGCTCCAGGTGCCTGTCTGCTGCCTTCATCTCTGTGCAGGCCTTGCGTGCATCATGGGGCAGAAACTTCCTGCCTCCGCTACTGTTTGACAGTAGGGCTCCGGTCTCTGGTCCCCCATGTGGGTTCGGGGTAAAAATTGACTCACCGCATCTCCCTACGAGATTCGTAAGAGGCAAATAACTAGGGACACAGTGACTTGTATTGCGTTTACTCTAAACTGTTCTAGTGGTTTTTGTGCTTAGTGGCCTTACATAGCCTTCGAAGGCTGATAGGCCGTAAAACACCATCCATCCATCCATCCATCCGGTCTCTGGTGTTTGGCTGTTTAATATGACTTATGTAACAATTGATGGAACTGATCAAGGTTTATCCAGATGGATAGATATGAATCTGTCAGTGTCAATCTGTTCTTGAATAAGTCTATCTGTTTCTTTGAGTAATAGAGATATGGAGTGCGGGGGCCGGTCGAAATGTTCACTGAAAGGAAAAAAAAGTGTATGTGTGTGTAAAAAATCAACAGCAACCGACTGTATTATTTCACGAGTGGAGATGGCCCTGAGTAATAAGATATTCACTGTGCATTAAAGTTAGTTTATCTTTACTTGTCTGCTGAACAACTGGAGAGTCACAACTCAAATCCCGATGCTGAAAATTCATCTGTTCTGTTTGGTGTAGTGTCTTTAACATTTTCATATTAATTGCTATTTGATGATATGTAGCAACTGTCTTTTGAAATCTGCACAACATGGCTGGCATGGCCAGAAGTTATGTTATAGCATTAGAGTTCTTGTTTGATGTTTTGCTGCTGATTTTGCTGCAGGCCTTGCTGCGAGACCAGGAGACGGAGGCGGCCATTGAGGAGGCAGAAATCAAGGGTCTGGAACTGCAACTGCAGAAGAAGATGCTGGAACAGGTGAATGAATGAATGAATGAATGAGTGAATGAATAAATGAATGAATGAATGAATGAATGAATGAATGAATGAATGAATGAATGAATGAATGAATGACTGACTGACTGACTGACTGACTGACTGAATGAATGAATGAATGAATCATTCTGAACACAGAGATGTAGTATCTCTGACACAGGTTGGTCACGTGACTTCGGTTCCGCATTCCAATGATTCTACCAATCAAAATTCAACATGATCAGAAGACCATTGAGAGTAAAAAGAGGCGATTCTATTTCACTCCAATTATTTATCCCGATAGATAAACACAAATTTGGTGTTCTAATAAAACTAATCTATGAGATTTTCAGGAAATCATTTGAGAACTACTTTTAGCGCGAACGTGTCTATAAGGTTGCAAACTGCCTTGAGCATGTGCGATTGTGTATATACAGTAGTCGCCGCTTATTAAAAACACATTGGGACCGAACAAAAGCGTTTTTAATAAGCGGCGTTTTTATTAACCGGCACTTCCCGCTTCACCAAGCCGTTGCGTTTCTTCCACCTGTTAAACCACCCATCTGTAGCTTTGAATTCGGAGCGACCAAGCTGGGAAGCAATCTGTTCCGCCTTCTGACACAGGATTGGGCCGTTTACAGGTGTGTTGCGCGCTTGGATAGAGTCGAACCACCGCTTTAAGCCATCTTCTGTCTCTTTATCCTTCCCGCAGCGCCGACGCTTTTTTTGGCCTTGACTGGAGCCCTCTGCGGTATCAACCCTAAGTTCATCTTCTTTTTTCAGTGTCTGGCACAGAAATGATGCCGACACACCCAAAATGTCAGCACCCTCCCTCAAACTTTTAGAATTTAGCTCTCGGTAGCGATCAAGCAAGTCCACTTTGTCTTTGGGTGTCATTTCTGTTCTTTTTCTTTTCTTTGGAGCTGAAGTTAAAGCCATTTTCTGATTCACTGCTTATCCAGCGAGACTAGACAGTGTTGAATTGACATCTGACGGTTTGCTGACAAGGGTGTAATCACTGTTCACACAAACGCTGAAGCGTCTTTAGTTGTCATCTAACGGTTTGCTGACAAGAATTCACAACCAGAGATCGACTCTGACCCTCCGAACAGCGAGAAAAAGAAGAGAAAGTGTTTTTATTAAACGGCGCCTGTATTTAATAACCGGCGCAATTTTACATATGTTATATAGTGGTAAATCCGGACCGGACCAACTGTATGTAAAAAACGGCTGTTTTTATTAACCGCGTGTTTTATAAGCGGCGACTACTGTAGTAATACACACGATCTTTGGACCTACTATAAACGCAGCGAAAAGGATTCCTATGGGTCCGGGCTGGTTTCGTGAATCTATGGTTATACTCTCGCAAGTAAATGCTTTCTGGCCGGAACCTGTGGTCTAACTGCCTTCACACTGTTTGACGAGCTCCACACTTCGATCATTCGTGTATCGACCGCTGGAGTCAGTAAGTGATTTAACCTACATTCCGTCTGTGTTGAACGTTAATCGAATGGAAGTTTCTTCTGTAGAAATCCGTCCGATTCCGAAGTTCGATATTATCGGATAGCTCAGAAGCAGTTTTTCTAAGTTTAATCCTTCTAAGCATACATTAAATTAATGATTCCTCATCAGCAAAAGCACTCAGTGGGTTTCTGTGTGTATCAAAGATTATGCAGACGGGATTGGTTGCCTTACTCGCTCAATGAAGTATAAATATTGCTGTTGTATTCAAAGTCCATATAATTAGTAGAGTTCACAATATTACACTCTTGTGATTCGAATTTTACCGCATACAAGTTTTACATTCATGGGAAATCGATGTTTAGAAAATGAATTGACGAAAACATGGCTGCCAGTATCGAGTGTATCACAACAAGCGGAGGAATACACTCACGATGTGATATGCCATTCAGCGTGGCCGAGACTCTGTGTTCAGAACGGTGGTATGCATGTTATGGAAGAATTAAGGCTATCACGTGACCAACCTGTTGCTGAGACTATATTCACTAGTCTCAGCCACGCTGAATGTGAATGAATAAGTGAGTGAATGAGTGAGTGAGTGAGTGAATGAATGAATGAATAAATGAGTGAATGAGTGAGGCTTTATGTCCTGTCAGCCTTTGTAGGCTATGTAAGACCATTGATCACAAATCCTCCAGAGCTGGTTAGAGTATGAGCATGTCAAGTCTCAGTTTCCATAGTTACTCCCCTTTTAACTAGAGGGCACTCTGAGAGCGCAAACCTCCGCTAAGGAAGCCAACATTTCTCATCCATGACCCGTATAATTCAGGCAGGATGTTCTGCTAGCCAGTCCTAATGCAATGAAGTAAAGTTCGTTTTAGCACCTGCTAGTGGTCTCTGAGTGTGGAATGCACATGCCAGCAAAATGAATATTTTGACATCATCAACTTCATGGTGCACAATAGAATCTCTGTTTATGCTTCCAATTCCCACAGGAGATAACTGATGACCTCCAAAATGTGATGGACTGTTCCTTTGGTGAAACCCATACTTTCCACCCAATTTCATCTGTTATGAAAGTGTCACAATTAAAGTAAAGACTTCTCCCATGCTGATGGGTCTTAAATGTGGCAAGTGGTGTATGGTCACAGCTGAGGATAGCTCCATGGCCTCCTCTAATCATTTCTCCTCTCTGTGTGTTTCATACCCCAGATATTAAACACTGAAAGAAATATTTTGTGTTTTAGATGTGAAAAAAGAAGTTGGCTTTTGTATCCTTGATTGCTGTCTTTGCTATCATAACACCGCTAGCTGTCTTTTGCATCACATCCCTGTGGCCCATCTGACCAACTCTTCCCATCTACCCTGCAGGAGCTATTCCGGGACTTTGCAGCCGTCAGCCAGACGCTTCGGTCGGAGAAGGACTTGCACAGGAAACAACAGGAACTGGAGGACAGAATCCAACAGAGAGTCCGCGAGGCAGAAAGGGAGCGAGAGCTGGAAGTCCGGAAAGTACGTGTGCTTGAGGAAAATTTGGGGGGACTTTCCTTTTTCCATAATAATGCTAAGTAGTCTTGTCAGTGTAAAAAATAGTGGTGAATTAATGAAATGATTTAACGAATCTGCATGTGTTGTGTAGCAACGTCAAAGGAAGGGGAGATAAATGTCAACTTCTGTCGTTTTCATATGAGTTTATGGAATTAGGCAATGTGTGACTGGGTTGCTATGAAGTCTGGATGTGCAGGCTAGACAAGCAAGTGCGGTGGAAAAAAAGCTACAAAATGCTGTGGAAGATGCCTCCCTTGGGGTTTGGAGGACACACATGCTGGCCTGATGGGCTTGATGTCTTCTGCAGTTTGATTTTCAAGACACCTCCCAGTGGCACATAAGTGCTGCTTTGTCCAGGCTGTGCGAGTGCTACTGGAGCAGGCGCTGAAAGCACAAGGACCACAGCATTCCAGCTGGTGAGGGAGGTATCGGCGCAGTACAGGGTGTATGCGAGTCTTATTGCTTTTTCCCTGCACATAGCAGTTGCTCATAGCAGTTGCATATATTTCATTGGGAGCATTTGGCATGGACTTGGCAGACAGTTATGGTTGTGTGAATTCAGGAAAACTTCTTCCCTTCTTGTGCACGATTGGAAACGACTGAGTTTCTCTTTAGTCTGACAGATGTGAGTGGAAGTGGGGCAGTCTTGTAACACACAGGCTGAATTACACATCCTGAAAACATGTGCTGTGTTACTTGTGAAGTCTGAAGTGCAGTGAAGAATTTCTGATGTTACAGATGATGGAGCAGAACTTGGCCAAGGCATCCCAGCAGAACATCGACATGTGGGCGCAGGAGGAGATGGAGCAGAGGAGGAGGAGGGAGGACCTGGAGAAGGAGGCTAAGAACTGTCAGGTCTGCACTCAGATGGCAGCCGTCCAGGAACTGGGGCGCGTTGCTTATGCTAGGAATCTTGCAAGATCTTGCAAGGAATTGGCCGGTGTCAACATAAGTCAACGCGATGGAAGCAGATGTAACAGCAGTCAAATGTTTGACACATGTTGACACTGGCTTACTATTTGCCAACTTGGTACAATGGTGGGCTAAGCAATGTGCCCCA
>JAWQFJ010000610.1:7500-10000 GCA_034096865.1 Theodoxus fluviatilis
AAAGAGTTACGTGCACCAGCTGCTCAGGTGGGGCCCTATACAACTTCTCCCTGACCCTCTGCATCTTTGACAATGAAAGAATTCCACATTAACAGATGATGTGGCGTCTTGTGACTCGACAGACAAGGACAGAAACAGTAGAGTGCTTATTTGTCTTGTTTTCTTTTCGTGATTTCTTACTTGATTCAGAGTGATTGTTCCTTTTCATTTTTGATCAGCAGAAGGCAATGTGTAGACACACATGAAACATTATTCCTTTACGATAAAATTTGTAGACAGGAAACATACTGTGAAGAACCCATCAGTTTCGTAGGCTAGCCTTTTAAAATACTTTTTTAAAGATGTAAAAATTATTGAAATTGTGATTTAAAAACCCCAATGCTGGTTTCATGCACAAACAATACGATGACGATGTCGAACAAAAAAGAGCAAATTATGACATCATTACCGACGCAACCGCCGTAGCCACTACCAATACCACGTCTGCCACCATCATCATCACTACTGCTACGATTCCATGCTATCATAACATTGCCATCTCCAGCGTACACCAACTCACCACCCAGTTCACCACTAACATCTACCACTGCTAAAGTTCCACCGACAGAAACTACCACCGCCAACACCACCGTCACCGCCACTACCACCACCACGATTTGAAAGAAACACCAACGACACAAGAACAGTAGCTGTCGATTCAAGCGCTACGATTCTGTAGAGTTGTGTGATGTGAAGCATATCTGCGGCCGTATCAAGTGATGCATGACGAAACGCTTGGGGTTGAGGGCGTCTACCGCCAGGGGTGAAAGGTTAGGGGTTAAGGGGAATAATTGCTATGGAGAGTTGTTTCCTTTTGAACCGGCCCTTCTTGATGGGGCTGGTTGGAGGCCCTGTCACGCCACAAATCCGATTCTAAATATACATCCGGACAAGAGACTGTCATTGGTCGATATGAATAGATCTGATGTCACTTTCGCGCCACTAGCTAATTTCGCCATGCTCATTGGACAGTTGGTTCGCGCCTTTCTACATTTGGATTTCAACGGGTTTCCCAGGTCAATCGACGCTTTTCCCGATATCTATTAATAGTGGGGACGATTTTGTTGATCTCTGGCCACATGTGAGTATAACCGGAGATGGCCAGCACCTACAGACTCCCCTTGGTAACGGCCGGCTGAACTGTGAAAATAGGTCAACCCCAGCTTGGGCCTGGAATTCTCAGTTCACGCTGTCCACAGTCGCAGAACGGATACTGGTGCAAAGAGGTCAAATCCAGCGTGGTCCTCTAGATTTCCAGATCTATTTATGTCTCTTGGTCGGATCAGAGACACTATATATAATGGACTGCTGACTTGACCTCTCAGTGTATAGTCTAAATATAGTCGCAGTGCTGTCTGCCCAGCTCCGCCTTCCCAACAGCAACGATCATTTCCGGTTCCCGAGTTTACAGAATGGAGCAGCTAATCGAGGAGATACTTGAGCTAAGTACGCAGCATTTACTGAAAATAAGTAGTTGAAAAGAAAGAATGAACATTGAAATAGTATATTATACATAACTGTCAATCTATACCTACATTAGCTCGGACAGTGTAGATGAGTGTAACATTTATGACCGAGATATTATTTACACGAGAGACAAAGAGCGAGTCGACGCTTCATGAAGTCAGTTGACAATGATGTTATGAATCAGAAAATATTTTTTAATAAGTAGGATGGTGTTGCAAGTCAGAGACACTGCTGCTAAACGTTTCTTAAACGTATGTGAAATGCTGAGCACCATTGCACTCCACTTGTCTTCTTCATAGCGGCATAGCAGTCAGTACATGTGAGAACATACGTCGTCTGCTGTCTGACGCGCGCATCCGCCACTGGCGCTAACCCGCGATGACTCGCAAAGGGAGGATCTGCTCGCTCCCATTCAGGATCGTTGTGTTATTATTCTGTGGAACGACAGCCCTCTATTTCGGCCTGTGTAGGCTCCACATCCAACAATTGCACAGTTATTTCCTGACATGTTGTGTCAAAACCCTCTTAATCCCACAGACGCTGGATATATAGCTGGAATGGTTCCACTGTGCTGTTGAGCAGACGCTACGTCAAAGAACACACTTCATATTCAACGAATAGTCAGTCCAACTTCAACCTCTGACTCTACAATCCGCAAATTACATCATGTTTTTGCACAACTGAATTCAGATAGAGACGATAAAGCACAGTACAAGAAATAACCATTACATTCTATTGCTGTGTGGACAATGGAACCTGCCCAGACTTAGACCGGAAGAGAGCAGTGCTTCTGCCCTGGTTGTCTGCGCGAGACGGCACTGGCAGACGCGTTTCGGGCAGACAGCTATCCAGTTACTATAGTATCTCTGGTCGGATGAAGGAGCAGTCACACACAGTTGCGTCCCTTACTTTGGGATATCCAGATCTATTCATGTCTCTTGTCCGGATGTATATTTAGAATCGGATTTGTGGCGTGACACTCCCAGTTGCCAAG
>JAWQFJ010000610.1:12500-15000 GCA_034096865.1 Theodoxus fluviatilis
CTGTCTGTCTGTCTGTCTGTCTGTCTGTCTGTCTGTCCGTCCGTCCGTCCGTCCGTCCGTCCGTCTGTCTGTCTGTCTGTCTGTCTGTCTGTCTGTCTGTCTGTCTGTCTGTCTGCCTGCCTTCGCGCGCGCGTGTGTGAGTGTGTGTGTACGTGTGTATGTGTGTGTGTGTGTGTGTACGTGTGTGTGTGTGTGTGTGTGTGTGTGTACATGTGTGTGTGTGTGTGTAGCTGGCAAGTATCCCGACCTCGGAATGAAGGCAAACAGAATCGCAATCATCGCCATTGTGAAGCCACGTGAGGGAGTTGTTGACAGCACGTCACTGCCAAGGGTCTTTCTTGTTCAAAGTCTTTCCTTGCAGAGTGCAGACCCAGAGTGTCCTGTGGCACTGACCAAGGAAGAAATACGGTGGTGATGACTTGTGAACAATTTCCGTGCAAACTAATTTGCAGGCACGGCTGAATGACCGCTCATAAAGCAGTGGGTTGTCAGTTTCCTCAGACAAATCTTTTCCAGCACGAGTTCAGTTCTATAGTTCATGAGCATCATTGCAGGAAAAAAAGCATTTTCCTTAGCACATCACTGGAAACACGTTCATGCATACATTCACCAACACTGGCAGACTGGTGGGCAAATTGAGAGAGTGAGTGTGTGTGTGTGTGTGTGTGTGTGTGTGTGTGTGTGTGTGTGTGTGTGTGAGAGAGAGAGAGAGAGAGAGAGAGAGAGAGAGAGAGAGAGAGAGAGAGAGAGAGGTGAGTGGGGATGTGGCTGTTGGTATGTTATTGGCACGGAATTGTCAATTCGGGACTTGTTGACAACAAAGGCCAGTGGACAGGGCAAGGGAGATGGAGACGGTAAACATTCATGAGCGGTGTTGGGGGACAATCGATCCCATTGGAGTTGCTTGCAGGACACAACAACAGCTGCTCAGTCTCGCTTTCAATACAACTTTCTTCGTGTTAGCTGCAAGAGGTCATCTCGCTAAGGTCAAGGATTTCACCCAACCGACAGTCAGCCATGTAACACCTTTTCAGCTTTTGAATTTTCCCGTGCATGTGTGGCCTCACCTCCCTCCTCCTCCTCCTCCTCCTCCTCCTCCTCCTCCTCCTCCTCCTCCTCCTCCTCCTCCTCCTCCTCCTCCTCCTCCTCCTCTCACGTTTACAGCAGCAAACATGCTGGTATTGTGTGTGGGACTTTTAATGTCACGCAGCCCACATAGTGCAATCAATATTTCACACTGGCTTTTTCCAACGTGCAGCCCGCAGAAGGCCGAGTTGAAGGACAGGTGCTGTTTTCAATGGTGGCGATCGTGACACACGAACAAAAATAGAGAACCGCTTTCACTACCTCCCGCACTGCCAAGCAACCTTGGCGTCGTGGAGGGGTTCAGGGTCCAAGCCTTAGTCTGCCCAAACAATGGCCGGCCCAGCCACGCATGCATGACTAGTTACTGCGTGCGTGTATACATGTATGTATGTATGTATGTATTTTCATTTTTTACTGCGCCATTATCACAAAAACATGCTCATGGCGCGACAAGACGAAATAAAAAAGTTTTGAGGCCAGTCTTAAATGCGGCCAAGGTTGGACTAGCCCTCAGTCCCTCAGGAAGTTGGTTCCAGAGTCTCGGTCCAACAACGCTGAAGGAGCGGTCACCGAAGCTCCGTAACCTTGTTTGTGGGACAATCAAGAGTCTTCTTTTTGAGGAACGGAGATTCCTTGTGGGGTTGTGAGGTCTAAGGAGTTCTCCGAGGTAGGTTGGGGCTTCACCAGATTCACACTTAAACACGATGGAGAGGGTCTTAAATTCCACCCGTTCCACATG
The DNA here is from genome assembly GCA_034096865.1 of Theodoxus fluviatilis. Lineage (NCBI taxonomy): Eukaryota > Metazoa > Mollusca > Gastropoda > Cycloneritida > Neritidae > Theodoxus > Theodoxus fluviatilis. The sequence continues at coordinate 14,326 of JAWQFJ010000610.1, forward strand.
TGTGTGTGTGTGTGTGTGTGTGTGTGTGTGTGTGTCTGTGTGTGTGTGTGTGAGTGAGAGAGAGAGAGATAGAAAGAGAGAGAGAGAGAGAGAGAGAGAGAGAGAGAGAGAGAGAATTATATATTGCACAATCATAGTCATAAGCCATAAACTAAAAACAGAGTAAATTGTTGTCCTACTGCTCTGGCGAAGATGCTGCAAAAGAAACCTTCGCCGATTCAGTAAAATGCCGTATTGCTTGTTTAATCTCCAACTGAGCATAACAATTATCATTAGAAAGATAAAGAGCGTATCAGCCCTTGGATTAACTGCTGACATAAAATGTCTACATTTTCATATTTAAAACTCTAGGCTTTCAAGATGGAGATAACTTGCTCCAAAATAATAACAAAAATTTGCGGTTAATCTTTCGAAGGAACGCTAACTGGATTTGTGGATAAGCCAATATACTGTTAAGGCTTACAGTCATTAACTTCGACTATCATGAGAAGCTCACGCCGTGTTTCCAGATATTGGACGCGGAGGGATTGGAATGGGAGAGCATCCCCACGTTGATCCGGTGACTCTTAGTCTCAAAATTTCTCGTTCTACCTCCAGCTCTGTTTCTTTGTGCGGCACCAATTGTTCCGTTCCTGCATCCTGCCTTTGGATTATTTCTCAAGATTAGGCACAGAA
>JAWQFJ010000610.1:20000-22500 GCA_034096865.1 Theodoxus fluviatilis
ATCAGGTCGAGTGTAAATCCTGCCCTTGATTCACGCGCTACAACAGGAAGAGCTTTGTCCGTTTGGGCGAGACACGATAGAGGAATGATACGCTATCTGATGGCAATTCAGTGATCACCGAGATCATCCCAGGGGAGAAGCGGAGAGGGAGGAATGCTGGTTGCAGCAGCTGTTAGTACGAAATTCCTTTGTCATTAGGAAACTGAAGTTGAGACGTCTGAGAGGGAGGGACACAGGAAAGAAGGCAAGCTCTCTATAACAAAGGCCACCAGCAAAGACGAGTTTGTGGTGAGCAGCGTCTATTGAAACCGGTCTTTGCCCCCTTGTAATCCTGTCCAGAAGTGCTGTTGAATGCATCTCCACATAACTGTAGACAATTGTTGGTGCATCAGAATGCGACAGCCTCTCAAACCTTAAGTGGACATCTGTCGTAACGAACTACAACCGTCTTGTACGCGACTTTTCAAATGCAATGTTGCTCTTGTTGCACTCTTCTCTTGCTGTGCGGGGGTTCTCCTGGCTTGCGCTGGGAAATCGAAGTGACAAACACTGGTGGACGTTTTCGATAAACTTTATTCACGCACTGATCGCTACACAGTGGTGAAAATCAGGCAACAGTAATTCGCCGTCGTACTCGCTTCACTCTACGCACAGTGTCGCAGAGGACTCGCTCCTTACAAAGTTAAGCTCTCACCTTAACTCCGTCACATCTGCTGCTCGTGTCTGACTCGTGTCAGTCGTGTCTGTCTCTCTCTTGCTTTGTCGCTCCTTTTATACCTAACCCTAGATTCCAGGTCTTTCGTGAATGAAGCGGCACAGTCTCTAGAAAGTCAAGCTCTAAATCAGCTGATGTCACGTTACACAACAAGACAATTTTAGCCTAACTCGGTCGCGGGTCAGGGATATGACCTGACCGATAACAAAAATCAACCGTGCCGCGAGTTTCCCGTATGATCCAGAATCTTCATAACAAAGCTTCTCCTCTAAAGACCAAAACAACCTCGTCGGTCTCACTACATGTACAACTCCACAATTAAATTTACAAAACATCATGAACACCTCCAAAAATACGCAACTAGCAACAACATCAACAACAACAATAAAATACCGGGAAACGTCAATTCGCAGTCCAGGTAGTCCATGAATTACAGAGTGAGTGGCATAGATGCAAACACCTGACACATGGGCGTAAGCTTCCTTGCGGTAGCCCCTGTCCATACTGTCACTGAGAGTATAGAACTCCTTACAGGAAGCGAGATGGGCGCATCACACGCCGCCCTCGCCGCGTATATGTCTGTACGTCCTCAGGGGTTGCTCCATCCACGCTCTCGTCTTCCGAGGAAGGCCCTGTGTCTTATACATGTATGTACTGGACGAGACAAATTCCTAAAAAGGCGAATAAAGTATCTGTGTCTGAATCTGTATCTGATACAGCGTCTCTCTCTGTGGGCTCGTCGTCATCGGTTGGATAAGGGTGGCGCCGTGGTGACTGCCAGCAGTCCGGCGGTAGGTCTCCCTGGTACCTCCAGAGACTGGCATGGTTCACGTAACGTCCGGCTTGTGGCCAGGTCAGCTTGGTGGTGCATCCCTTCTCAGCCCATGGGTTGGAGAACCACTGTGCAGTGCCATCAGGAGAGGTCTGGTGATCGGCCTTGCGGTCATAACCAGACTTCATTCCGTCCACGCTCCGTTGCAGGTGTGTCCTTGCGGACTTTCGCACTGCCTGCAGCATACCCTGGAGCGGCTCCACACCCTGGGGCACTTCACGGGAGATATCCACCAATGGCCTGGCAACTGCTGCCGAGCTGTCAGTCTTGCTAGGGCCACTACGACGACTTTGGGGTCTTGTCCGTGAGGCACAGATGGCACCGCGCCGACACAAGTTGCGAACGGACTTGTGCCGACCGATCCAGAAGTACCGCCCACAGACGCGTCGGTACGTCTTCTGCCTTCCGAGGTGGCCAGCTGCTGGGTCATCATGTAGCTGTCTCAGCGCTTCCTCCTGCATGGCTCTCGGCAGAACAGGAAGAAAGCGGCAGGTTTCTCCCTTCTCGTTCATCCACTTTCTGTACAGCGCTCCATCCGTCAGCTGCGGGGCATCCCACTGGGTCCAGTACGCCTTGGTGACAGGGCTGGCAACGGCGACCTTCTTCCAGGGTAGGCGGATAGGCCTTTTCTCCATCCAGGGGATGATGGGCTGTAGGTCAGGGTCCTGTCTCTGTGCTGCTGCCAGAGGCGTCTCTTGAGCGGCGATCCGCCTCAACGCTCCCGAGGGCCGCAGTGAAGCATTCCCTTCACCCCCAAGACCCTTCAACTGCACGTGGTGTCCATCAATCAGCAGGAGGGACCGTTCCCAGTCTATCACGCAGCAATGCTTATGCAGAAAGTCTAACCCCAGGATGACGTCATCTTCTACATCGGCGATCATGAAAGGGTGAGAAATAACAAGCTCACCGGCCCTTACCTTCACTGTCACGACGCCGTGCATAGGGATCGGTCT
>JAWQFJ010000610.1:27500-37500 GCA_034096865.1 Theodoxus fluviatilis
GTCAACTCTCAAGGACTGCACTACCTCTTTCGCGCATAAACGGGAGAAGAACAGAAAAATCATCAAACTTCGTAATTTGTGACGCACAAGATTCTTTTCACTGTTGTACCTCAGGAGAAAATACTGTTGTTAAAAATGCTGAATTTGTTAAAAACTGTGATGACGAAGACAATGCAACGTGTGGAAAGACATTGGTATTCACTTTTCCTTACCCTGCCCTTCAGTACCGCGAGTACAGCAGGATAGACATTGATCGAGTGTATTCTGGATTCGTCTGCATCCTTAGTTTCGGAAACCTACCCTCTTCCATACGTTGAGGTAAGTGAATTCTTTGCAATTATCATCTGCTGCATGCTTTATGTATCATGTAGTTTGCAGAATGAGGAAATGCAAGCCGCCGAAGGTTGCAGACTCCTACTCGCTGCTATTCTCGCTAGCGTCGAAAGACACGCGAAAACGGGGACGTAACTCTAAATCCGTACCTCGCTCCGTGTAGTGCAAAAGTAGCCGAGTGCGCGGTCTCAGTAATGTATGGTCTTTGGAGTGAGTGAGTGAGTGAGTGAGTGAGTGAGTGAGTGAGTGAGTGAGTGAGTGAGTGAGTGAGTGAGTGAATGAGTGAGTGAGCGAGCGAGTGAGCGAGTGAATGAGTAAATGAGTCAGTTAGGCAGGCAGGCAGGCAAACAGCACAGGCAGACAGACAGTCAGTCAATCAATGAGGCAGTGAGTATGCGTGCGCTTGCTTGTTTATGCGAACGCAGCCATCAGCATACAAGTATATTCGTTTGCTAGAAGACACCAGTGCATACTTTCGCATGGTTATATCTGCCATTTTAATGACTATTTTCGGTGTGAAGAGTTAATGCGAAAAGTTATCAAAATCTTGACTTCTAACTGACATTTCGTAATGTTTCTTGTTTCCCGTAAACCTTTCCCTTGCACGCACAGTGTGCGAAGAAATAACAAAGATTGACCAGCAGAGTGCACAGGAAAACCGATTGTGAAAAGAGGTGGAGGAGATAAGATGAGGAGGAAAGAGCAGGCATGCCATTTGTACTGGAGGGAATTCAGGTGTTGAGGAGGAAAACATGAGGAGGAAGTTCCTATGACCTCGTTTGTCCTTTTTCTGCGATGGCGGTGTTTTGTAAAGATCCACATATTTGCTCTACGCATGCATAGATGAGTCAGGGATGATAAACATTACACAGACTTGACCCCGGAAAATTTCAAGACATTTGGTATCCGTTGGAGGAGCGAACGCAATGATCCAGTCATACTACATCCAGTGCATGATCTGAAAGAGGAAGGACGACAGAAAAGAAATAGAGCTGCTTATGACTTTGATGGGGTTCCATACCAATGTATATGTACTTTACCACCTGCTCACAAGGTTTGTTCATGGTGATCCCATGGCCTATAAGGACAAAGATGAGAAAGAAACACAAGAGGGAAGAGCAATAAGTAACTCCATCACTTCACCCTTCAGAGAGTGCGTTGAAGGAATTTCCCTCTCTGCCGCGTCCAGAATAATTCCATCTACATACAGCACGACAAGTTCAAAGCAATCAGTCCTCCACGTCCACTGGTAGATTTTTGGGCTGTTTGGGGATGCCCCTGTCTGAGCTACTGGTGCAGGCCCCGAAAGCTCAACAAACAGACGGAAATCAAATCATTCTTATATCCAGCTGTGGGTTGTCGACAAAATGGGTTTACAACGAAACAAAAGCGTGGCATACCAAATTCCTGGGTGAGCTACTGGTGCAGGCCCCGAAAGCCCAGCAGTCAGGTGTTTCAGCTGATGAGGGGACACCGATTGGCTCCGCCCATATGTTGCCCCAAGAACTTGGATAAGAAGGTAGTCATACACTACCAATGTATAAATCTCCTTTGTTGTATTACGTTTGAAAACAAAAATCACTGCATGCGCCCTTTGTTGCAATAATATGCATGCACATATTACAATTTTTGGAGATAAAAAGGTTCTCAATGACATGTAATAGACATGTTGGTGTGGAAAACGCTGATAGAGAGGACCTGTACCACTGAACCCGAAAATTCTCCTTTGGCAGAAAGAAGTTACTGACAGACGCTTGAAGTACAGAGCAACTTGCAGATGGGGTGAGACTCTGAGAGTGGGAATTTTCTGTTGAGAGGGCGGCGCATGCGCATGCGCATGCGCACTAAGGAATGAATATCACGCTCTGTAAGAGACGTCTGAAGAAGCTCAAGACCTAGTGACTTTCTTGCCTTCGGCGTGTTTGCTTAATGGAGCAACGTGTTCTTGACAGCAAATTGGCTTCATCGCTTAGCTGTTTCTTCATTAACTTCCGCCTCAGCCGACCCAGCATAATAGTGACACATCGTAGAGGTCTGCATGGGTTCTGGAAGGTTTACTTTAGGTGTAATGTTTATCCCCGTCCCCGACATAGCATTCACTCCATGAACCTCGTTTTAAGAAAGAATCTAGTGCAGAGCATTTAGGCTAGAGTTTGAAATCAGGACTGGTGTTGAGGATTTACAGTGTATGAAGAGTTAGTGGACTGCCTAGTGGGCAGAAACTTCTGGAAAATGGGAAACGCCGCAAGCTCGCCTGGTATTGTCATATGGTCGAATAGTCTCCGGCCACGACCGTCTTGTGCTAAAGTATTCTACAAGACGCAGTCTTGGGCAGAGAGGCAGACAACACACCCTGGCTCACATACCGGTCAGGGATGGACCAGTCACAGCCCTGCCACCCTGCTGCAAATGCCTGAATACCCAGGGCGGTGTAGTTCATTGATATTCAAGACTTGCGTGGCATCGCAACGATCTATCTTAGTCTCTACAGCAAGATTAAGGTGTGCTTAGGTATAGGGTTACCGTATGATCCCCAAAGGAGATGGAAATAGTCCGACAAACCTTCATTCGCAGGCTTGACAAGCATTTCAAGCATTCCTGATCTTTTCAAGATGTCGGTATCAGACCAGCATTGGGTCAAAGAGAAACATAGAGCCGGAGCTGCTCTATGCCTCATCAACTGCAACCCTTGGCTGCCGGGCTTTCAGGACCTGCTCCGGCAGCTCTGCCAGGAGCGGCTCCAAGCAGCCACAGAACTACCAGGGGAAACCAGAACAGGGTCAGATCATTCAGATCCAACCGAGCGTTTTAAATCATCCTGACAGGTCGAGTTCAATTCAAGTGCAGCACCTGACTACGTGTCCTTGTGTGTGTTTGTCTGTGTCCGTCCGTCCATCCGTCCGTCCGTCGGTCTGTCTGTCTGTCTGTCTGTCTGTCTGTCTGTCTGTCTGTCTGTCTGTCTGTCTGTCTGTCTGTCTGTCTGTCTGTCTGTCTGTCTGTCTGTCTGTCTGTCTGTCTGTCGTCTGTCTCTCTGCCTGTCTGTCTGTGTGTTTGCGTACGGGTGCAGATGAATGTATTTGTAGATGCATGTTCATGCGTGTGCGTCTTGACTTTGTGACTTTGCTGTCGTTGATGGGGAAACAATTTATTGTGAATAATTAAGGCTCGAGCTCCTTCATCTCCTTCCGTAGCACTTCACAGCGCTTTGTGAGAGCGGAAACTGCAGGGACTGGCCACACAAAGGATGAATGCAACTTCCAACAGTCCTCATCCGGTCGGCTCGCTAATCAAGGATATATGAGAGACAAGCAGTGGCTTCACTGCAAGTCAACTATGAAAGGTCGCGAAATTTGATGACAGAATCATTTAAGGACAATTGTGTCCACTTAACTCTGAAGACCTCCATGAATGCGAATGTCAAGTATTCTTGTCTCCATCTACCACCAGCACTGTCCTCACTTCCTGTGATTTTGTCCCTTGGAAGTGCTGTGTGTTGGAGGAAACATGGCTATGAATCATCATGGAGCGCTGAGTGACAAAGGACTACAGTAAAGTCGTCCTCTTGGACCCCTTGGGCTTCAGGCTTCTGGAATACTTGCTCATCAACAACAGACTTCCCGGCAGAGGTAAGAAATAGATAAACATGATGGAAACGAATTGCAAAAAGATAAAACAAACACACAGACAAAGACAGACAAGACAGATTAAAACAAAAAAAAACGCTGAGTTACACGAAAAGACACACAAAAACAAATCGACAAAGACAAAGCAAATTGAGAAAGAAAGAAAAACGAGAAAGACAGAAAAAGAAAGAAGAAAGAAAGAACGAACAAAAGAAAGAAAGAAACGATGTGGGCGGAGACAGATAAACAGACACTCACCTTTACACAAAGGCACACGCGCACGATCGTGCAAGCACGCACCTCCTCTCCCCTCCACTCCACTCCACCATCACACACACACACACACACACACACACACACACACACACACACACACACACACACACACACACACACACACACACACACACAAACAGAAAGACTGTCACACGTGGAGGGCAGTCAAAGACAAGACAGACACTAACATGAGAATGTGAAATGTCAGGGCCAGGGGTCGGTTGCATGAGCGTACTTAACTTGCCGCTAAGGACACTTAACTCTAAGTAAGCAAACTTAGCGCTAAGATAGAGAAATTTGGGTTGCATGAGCAATCTTATCTTCGCTAAGCAAGGAAACTTAGACTTAACTTTATGCCACCTCCCCGGCTGGCATAAAGCTGCACTTAGCTGAGATTTCACACTTAACGTCAGTCTCGCGAGACTCCACGTAACTTTGTCTGCAAACATGGCTGCCAATCGCCTTGTTTACAGACTGGCTCTTCGCCGACAATTGCGCCGAGAAAGAGTTTTTCGTGATCGCACCCATCCATTTGAACTGTACGACGACATAGATCTGTATGCGCGCTATCGATTTAGAAGGCAAGATATCATCGATCTTGTGGATGTTGTGCAAGGAGACATTGATAGACCATTCACGCGCCTCGGTTCCCTGCCTGCTCTGCTGCAAGTGATGGTAGCCCTTCGTTTTTACGCATGTGGCTGCTTTCAGATCGTGGTCGGCGACATTTTTGGCATCGACAAATCGACTGTGAGCAGAGTCATCGAGCGCGTGTCTAGAGCCCTTTCTTCACGCATCAACGAGTATGTGCGGCTACCAAGGAGAAACGAGGCCACCAAGACCATCGAGAAATTCTACCAGATGGCTAATTTTCCCAATGTTGTGGGTTGCATTGACTGCACCCACGTGAAGATTCTGCGCCCAACATTGAACGAAGTTGTCTACGTGAATCGCAAAGGCAAACATTCCATTAATGTTCAGCTTGTGTGTGACGCAGATCTTGTCATAACAAACTGTGTGGTAAATTGGCCAGGTTCGGTGCACGATTCTCGTATTTTGCGAGAAAGTGCACTATATCGTGCATTTGAAAGAGTGCCGAAACCACTTGATGGGGTCCTGCTGGGAGACAGTGGCTATCCACTGAGAGAGTGGCTGCTGACACCGTTCATCGATGCGGACACGCGGCCAAAGCAGCGCTATAATGGTGCGGAGAATATTTTGGCGAATTCTGATTGGATGGTTTACGATTTGACCTTGCCGAAGGTAAAAATAGACTCACACGTCACACTTGACCTAAATCTTAGCTAAGCGAGCGACTAAGTCGACTTGTGCAACCCTATGTCGATTTGCTCAAGAACCGAACTTAACTAAGTAAACTTAACGGTTAAGCAAGGAGATTTAAGCGCCAATTTTAAGTTCGCTTATGCAACCGACCCCAGGGCAACTGCTGGTTGCAGCGAGAGTGTGGGGTATGAAAGAGGCAAGGATGGTTGCATACGTACCAGAAGTACGACAACTTTGTGTTGCCAGTCATTGAAACAACGCTTCCGTTGCGCGACACGGGTAGATTCTTCTGCTGCTTATCATGAAATAGCGCTACGTCACTGTGAGTCTACGTTTGGCACGCCAGTTCGAAGTTGTTTGTTTGACTCCGATAGGCGATCGCTCACGGGCGTTTCAATGCTCATGATAGGCGATCGCTGACGGGGGCCTGCATCCGCACTGGTCTTCGTTCTCATGCAGACAGGTATAGGTAAATATAAAGGCGCTCTTTTTTATATTGCGACTTTTCCACTCATTGATGGATGCTCAAACCGCACACATTTACCCCCTGGTCACCGGGCTACCTCTTTGTTATCACTTCGACACCATCTCAACTCTCTGGGGAGCAGGTATCCAGGCTGCGGATGAACGCACCAAAGTTAGCTTTCACAATTTTCCAGCTCAGCCCTCACAGGTACCCGTTTTACTTCTGGAGGGGAGATGCAATGTGAGTAAAGCATCTTGTTTAAGGATGCAACTCTAGAATCCGCGCAACTTCGAACACCGCTCCAACTAGCCGCAAGGAACAGTAGGTCTAGCCTGAAAGCCCTCGGCCACGGAGCCCCAATGGGCGAGGGGACTCAGGCTGAAGGCAGGGGGAGGCCATTCCAGTTGGAGAGGTAGACTGGGGCACGGCATCCGCCACTTCGTCAGCCGCGGTTGTTCCTCACCAAAGAAAAACCCAAGACTATTGAGAAACCGAGATTCTCATTCTATTCAGAGTGTGAGCGCCCCGATAAAAATCGTTAAAGAAGGAAACTGTGAGCGTGAGAACTTCACTCAGTGGTTACTGCATTTTCAAGCAACCAAATCTGAGCCACAGAGAGATGCATGGAGGAAGTTGTGCAAGTTTTGGGACCACGCAAGCTGAACTGCAAACCTTCTGTCCCTGACCTTGAACACACAAGGATAGTCCTCTCTGGCTTGGTGTTAAAGTTTCCTGTTTCTACTTAAAATTGATGTCTTGCGGGACAAACTCGTCCCTACCTCTTCCTCATAAACCCCTTTTTATTTTTCCTCACGTCTTTCCTCCTCTCTCATCCCCTACCCCTAATACCCCCCACCCCCACCCCCAACCCCCACCCCCAACCCCCACCCCCAACCCCCACCCCCATTCCAGTCAGCATTCCAACTCCTGCTCCATTGACAACTCTTCTTTAAACCTTTTTTCATTTTCCTTCTTCTTTTCTTCTTTTTCAACCCACGGATTTTTCCTTGTTTCTTCTTCCTGCGTTGCCAACTTTCTATCTTCCACTTCAGCCTCGAGTCTCTCGTTTGAGAAAGTCACAAAATGTGATCGTGAGAACAGTTTAGTGTAAGGACCCAGAAAGCGACAGAGGTAACCCGCGCTAATGTTCATCTCCCAAGAGCTTTGTGTTTTGATGTGTCGATAATTATTTTAAACTGTGGCACTTTTTTGTCAGCGTGAGAAGCATGTCACTTCTCAGGGTGCGTGGGTTGCGTGCTCTGGGGAAGAGGTGTAGTCAGAGGAGCCAGCTGGAACGCTTCCTCACCACCGTACACGGAGCAAGCGCATCGGAGAGATCGATGGAGAGGATGAGATCGATGACGTGCATGCAAGACACGTGAGGCAGCTAAACACACACGTACTTGTGCAGGCGAGTCTATTTAGGGAATATCTGCCCTTCGGAATAGACCAGAACACACAAAGAGCGCTTCAGATGTGAGGCAATCTGTACAGTGAGACTTGCGGTGCGTGTGTGCACAGAGTGGATGCGTGTGTGCACAGAGTGGATGTGTGTGTGCACTGAGTGGATGCGTGTGTGCACTGAGTGGATGTGTGTGTGCACAGAGTGGATGTGTGTGCGCACAGAGTGGATGTGTGTGCGCACAGAGTGGATGCGTGTGCGCACAGAGTGAATGTGTGTGCGCACAGAGTGGATGTGTGTGCGCACTGAGTGGATGTGTGTGCGCACAGAATGGATGTGTGTGTGCACTGAGTGGATGTGTGTGTGTACAGAGTGGATGCGTGTGTGCACTGAGTGGATGTGTGTGTGCTCAGAGTGGATGCGTGTGTGCACTGAGTGGATGTGTGTGTGCACAGAGTGGATGCGTGTGTGCACTGAGTGGATGTGTGTGTGCACAGAGTGGATGCGTGTGCGCACAGAGTGGATGTGTGTGTGCACAGAGTGGATGTGTGTGCGCACAGAGTGGATGTGTGTGTGCACTGAGTGGATGTGTGTGCGCACAGAGTGGATGTGTGTGCGCAGAGTGGATGTGTGTGCGCACAGAGTGGATGTGTGTGCGCACAGAGTGGATGTGTGTGCGCACAGAGTGGATGCGTGTGTGCACTGAGTGGATGTGTGTGTGCACAGAGTGGATGTGTGTGCGCACAGAGTGGATGTGTGTGCGCACAGAGTGGATGTGTGTGCACAGAGTGAATGTGTGTGCGCACAGAGTGGATGTGTGTGTGCACAGAGTGAATGTGTGTGCGCACAGAGTGGATGTGTGTGCGCACTGAGTGGATGTGTGTGCGCACAGATCGAAGCAGCTGCAAGAGCCTCTGGACTGCTCGCAGTGACAGAGCTGGATGCGAAGGAGGCATACCGGGCTGATGTAGGGGAGGATGGATGGATGGATGGATGGATGGATGGATGGATGGATGGATGGATGGATGGATGGATGGATGGATGGATGGATGGATGGATGGATGGATGGATGGATGGGTGGGTAAGTGGTTGGGTGGATGGATGGATGGATGGATGGATGGGTGGGTGGGTGGGTGGATGGATAGATGGATAGATGGATGGATGGATGAATGAATGGATGGATGGGTTGGGTGGATGGATAGATGGATGGATGGATTGATGGATGGATGGATTGATGGATGGATGATGGATGAATGGATGGATGGATGGATAGGTGAATGTGGTATGGTGTATAAATGGATCGATGGATGAATGAAAGGATGGATCAATAAGTCGGTGGAGGGATAGACGGGTGGATGGATGGATAGAAGGATGAATGGATGGATTGATGAATATATGGATGAATGTGTATGTGGGTGGATAGGTGGTAGGATAAATAGATGGAAGAATAGATGGATGGATGGATGGATAGATGGATGGATGGATGGATGGATGGAAGGATAGATGGAAGGATGGATGGAAGGATGGAAGGATGGAGGGATGGGTGGATGGATGATGGATGGATGATGGATGGATAGATGGATGGATGAATGGGTGGATGGATGGATGGATGGATAGATGAATGATGGAATGATGATTGGATGGATGGATGAATGAATGGAAGGATGTATCGATCAGCCTGAGGAGGGATAGACGGGTGGATGGATGGATGAATGGATCGGTAGTGGGGTGGATGGATGGATGGATGGATGGACGGATGAATGGATGGATGGATGAAGCTTTCCTCCCATCAGCCTTTGCAGGCTATGGAAGTCACATCAACTATTAACAGCACTGGTGACGCTAGTCACTGCTGACTCTATCTCCAACATGTGTTTCCTGTGTTTGCTGCCAAAGCATGTTTGGGGGGTAGGGACACCGACACTCTAAACTTATATCATTGTGACTCAGTGAACCCCAAGTGACTTGACAATAGCCTTGGTACGGTGCCGTCCAGTGAGTCGAGAAGTTGAACTGTTCTTTTGATGATTTGATTTCATATGTTTTGTTGGATTTGCGTTTTAAAGCTTTGTGCATATCTTGTTTTTTATGTTTGGGGCAATTGCATGATTAGCTGAGTTTGTGTAGAAGTGAGTGTGGGGTTGCAGTTTCTGTAATTAAAATGCATTATTTTTGCCTTGTGTTGTCCTTCGTTAGTTGGCGAGTGGGCAGGTAACCCCCTCTAAAAAAACTTATGTCCGGGGACATCTAAACAGTCCAAACACCCGGCCGTGACAGAGGGAGGCTAGGGGCAAAATAGAAAAGGTTAAAGGCAGCGAAGAGTCCTTCAGATCCTCAAACAATGGACAGAGCCTTGAGTTGAAACAATGCGAACGGAAAGTGAATCCATAAGAGAACCCATTGACTCCTTCCTGTTACAATTGTCAAGACGACACGGGTACCCTTCGGAGGTCATGAGAAAAGGAATAAAACGGGAAGTTTCTCGTGTGAAATATTAGTGAGAAGTGTGACGAATATTCAGAGTGCAAATGTGGCAGAGGAATATGTTGAATTCAAGCATGGCACAAGTGAAATATTTGTTTTACATATCGCTCACATCTATTGTCAAATCGCCCC
>JAWQFJ010000610.1:42500-50000 GCA_034096865.1 Theodoxus fluviatilis
AAACCCACCCACAGAGCGACAGATATATATGTGATTCAAAGATGGTCCCTGTCTGTCAGAGATAGAGAGTGAGGGTGCGGTGGTGGGGATAAGAGGGGACGTGGCACGGATGCAGAGAAAGAAGAAAACGGAAGTCGGGGATAATTAGTCGAGAACAAAGCAGTTCAAGGGTCTGAAAACGGCTGGAGAGGGCCTGAGTGTGATAAGCCAGGCGCAGTTGTGACAACCGAGGAGCTGTTACAGGCTGATGTCCTTCTGGCAACCGGACGTGGAGCGGACAAAGAAGTCAGAGGGGCGGCTTGCTAGGCGCGCTTCGTCTGTAGTCGCTCTGCGGCTAGTAGGTACAGCGGCATTGGCTGCGTGGATCCTAGAGCTCAATCCTTCACCGAGGTGCTTTACTCACACTGCTTCTCCTCACCCAGGAGTAAAACGGGTACCTGTGAGGGCTAAGCTGGAAAAACAATCTAAGCTAACTGGCGCGTTCATCTGCAGCCTGGTTGCATGCTCCCAAGGAAGTTGATATGGTGTTGGAGTGATTAAAAAGAGTAACCCGATGACCAGGGGGTAAATGTAATTGGTTTGAGCGCCCATCAGTGAGTGAAAAGACTGCAATATGAAAAAGAGCACCTTTACCGTTACCTTTCGTGGTAGTCAGGGAACCAGGCGCCATGCAGGGGGGGAGGGGAGGGGGGGGAGGGGGAGGGAGGGAGAGGGAGGGGGAGAAAGGGGAGGGGGAGGAAGGGGGGGAGGGGGAGGGGGAGGGAGGGGGAGGGAGGGAGAGGGAGAGGGAGGGGGAGGGAAGGGGAGGGGGAGTGAGTGAGAGGGAGAGGGAGGGAGAGGAACGGAGGGGGAGGGGGAGGGAGAGGGAGGGAGGGGAAGGGAGAGGGAGGGGGAGGGAGGGGAAGGGGGAGGGAGTGAGAGTGAGAGGGAGGGGGAGGAACGGAGGGGGAGGGAGAGGAACGGAGGGGGAGGGAGAGGGAGGGAGGGGGAAGGATTGGGATTCACAAGAGCAGTTATCAGACAAAAACTTCAACAATTAAATTTCAGATCGCAGCAAATTATGCATGTGTTGAATAATGTTTGTAACATACAGTCAGAATTCCCAATCAAAGCAGCAGGACATGGTGGGCAATTTCATTTGTGAAAGAACTTCATTGGAATTGCCCTCCACTCCTTTTTTGTTGCAGGAAACTGTTAAAACAATTTGATTGAACTGCATAATTATTGTGCATGTACATTTTTCATCTATAATGAATGACACTTGAACAAACACTGAATCATCATTGCATTTTGATATCCTTATGGAGATAAAGCTGAAACAAGCAGTGCAGATGTGGAAAGCCCTCCAAAACAACTGGACCCATGTTTCATTGAAGAGAAAAGCATGCCTTCCACTTCCATGACCTCTTCCTCAGAGATGCCATGGACTAGTAAATGAAAAGGTCAAAATTCAGGAAACCGATGTTCATCTGGCAGTTGCAGCCATTAAGTTGACAGTTATGTTAGAGAGACAGAGAAGACATTCTGAGATAAAAGAAGATGAAGAAGACAAAAAAGCAAATTAGTCATTTTGATTGTAACATAACTGACAAATGAGACCAAATAAAGAATGAAAGAACCTTCGTCCAATTAAGGCAACAAATAAAAACAGTAATTTGATGAAGTCCTTCTGAATAATGTCAGTGTCGAATGAGAAACAGCAAATATTTTCCTGTTTTTGTTCATTGTTGTAAAATTTATTGTTGCAGGAAGTGCATTCTCAACTCTCAGATAAAAGGCTCCTATCACTTGCATACTTTAGAAAGTGAGTTATTTGGATGAAAATCTGAAAACTTCTTGGGGACACACTCTGTTTCTTACAGATTTCTCATTGATGTGCTGGGAATACTGTACAGTACTTCCTATTGTTGTGTAACTTTCATTTGATGCCAACTAAACCCTGTGCTATTTCTAAATTGATTAGTATCTCAAGTAGGTTAAGGTTAGTCCCCCAAAAGATAGAATTGGTTACGTCTTGTCCCCACTGACAAACTGATCAGTAACATATATTACTTCAATGTGTGATATTGAGTTTTGGATTCAACAATTAACAAGGCCGTTGGACTTGTTTTACAAGATAACATACAGTTGCTATTCATAGCCTTGCATTTACTGTCATTTTTGTGACTTTGAATTTGATGTACCAGGCTGAAATCAATATTTACAAGGGTATAATCCTACAGTTTATCTGAGTTGTGATAAATGTTGTAATGTGCTTAAGTTTGCCTCCGAGGTGTGCAGTGCACATGAAAGTACCAAATATTTGTACTGTTTGTAACATGTGCGAGAAGGGGAAATAGGTAAATTTAGAGCATGTTGACTTTCATGCTAATATTGTGTGTGCGTGTGTGTGTGTGTGTGTGTGTGTGTGTGTGTGTGTGTGTGTGTGTGTGTGTGTGTGTGTGTGTATGTGTGTGTATGTGTGTGTGTTTTCTGTGTGTGTGTATGCTTTCTGTGTGTGTTTTTTATTTTCTGTGTGCATGCATTTGTGTGTGTGAGTGTGTGTGTGTGTGTGTGTGTGTGTGTGTGTGTGTGTGTGTTTTCTGTGCATGTGTGTGTGTGTGTTTATGTGCCTCTGTGTGTATGTGTGTACCTGTGTTTGTGCATGCATGGATGCAAGAATATGTGTGTATGTGCGTGTGTGCGTGTGTGTGTGTGTGTGTGTGTGTGTGTGTGTGTGTGTGTGTGTTTGTGTGTGTGTCTGTTTTTCTGTGCATGTCTGTGTATGTGCATGGGAATGTATGTGTACAGGTTACATGTCCAGTTGCTGGCATGTTGTATTCTTCTTCAGTATAAGTTCATTATGTTATGCACATGAAAAAGAGTTCTTTTATCTGTGCATCAAAGCATGCAGGAATGTGTACATTATTTCATTATTAGTGTCTTTTTTGTTCTCTTATCCTTTGCTCTCAATTAAAGTGTTTGAAGAACAAATCTTTACATTCTCTTTTATGATGTTTCATTAAGAATATTTCATCAGCTTTATTTCTGAAGCAAATTGATTATGGTGCGTGTTATACACTTTGATTACCTAAGTATTCAAGACTTATAAGGAGGACTGAACCATAATAATTCATGACGTACCTACCTGTATCACTCATGATTATCATCTCCTTGAAAATATGAATGTGGAACTACTCAGGCCAATTAATAATTGTTACTCATTGATAGAGCCCGCATTCATGCATTTTGCACTTGACTCCCCTTCAAGTACTTCTCCTAGACAGTGTAAATGGCTTTCCAGGTTTCATGAATGAAGTAGGCCAGGGTAGAGACATATATATAAAAGAGAACGTATTGTTGTACCGCTGTTCAAATCATGCAAATTCATATTAGCAACTTGCTAAATCAACTATTACTAGAGTTCATGCATAGACCTTCTGATCAGTCCTAAGCAGATGTGATCTGAATGATTAAAGTTTTTTCACTCTTAAATATTTGTATTATCAGGATCGAAGAGGAAAGTATGCCCATTCCATCTGAGAGCAAGAGATATTGGTGTCTTGAGTTACCTTGCTTCTTTGCAATACAAGAAGCAATTGTCAGTTTGTAGAATTTTCACAAATCGGCCACGCATGTGAAAGGAGTAGAAAAAATAGTTGAAGAAGAAGTAAACTGCATTCAGCAACATTAACAGTGCAGATAACTACCCTGAAAACGTGTACCATTGCAAAATGTGATGCTCATACATACCTGATGCCAAAAAAAACCAGAGTCACTGCAGAGTCGCTCTTCTAGTGTAATGCTGCACTTGCAACACGAGTCGGTCTTTGTGACATGGTTCGAAACTAGATGAAGCAGATCACTTAAATGTTCTGCAGATATGAAAAAGACAACCAACAACAACCTTGCACAACTGCCGGAAATGTGCCATGAGCACGGTGGCACACAAGGAAAAGCGATGTATATTTGCACTTTAAGAACTCGTTTGTTCCAGTATCGGTCAGGGCTCTGAACTGCTTTCCACGTTCCAAGTGACTATCGGGTGAATGTTCTCGTCTAGTACGTTGTGCAGATCTTTAGGGAGGGCTGGGAGGTGGGGGCTTGGTTGGGGGGGTGGGGGGTGTTGAGACGCGAGGACATGGGAGACAGGGTGGGGTGATGCAGGGACGGTGGATGGAGGAGAAGGGATTGCGATGGGAAGTAAGAGATCACGAGGAAATGGGAGAAAGCAGATTCATTTGATGTTGTGTGTTTGTATGTGATTGATTTGATGATATATGTTCATGTATGATTTCACTGAACAAATTTCCTGTAAAGGAGAAAACGAATTTGGTGTATGGTCAAATGCATATGGACCACCCCAACGGCATAGAGACCACCACACTTGCATAGGGACCAGCCCATGGGCATAAAGACCACTGAGAGTGCATAAGGACCTTTTCCAGGGCATGGGGATGACCCCGAGGACATAGTGACAACCCTTACCTCCCTACAGGCATAGGGACCGCCGCGATGTCATAGAGACCACCTTGAAGATATAGGGACGATCCCGAGGGCATAGGGACTATTAAACGGGGATTGGGACGACCACTCAAAAATAGCGACGAAACACGGGCATAGGGACCACCACAAGGGATTAAGAAACACCTCAAGGTCATAGGGACCACCAAACGGGCATAGGAAACCTTCCAAGTTGCATAAGGACCACCACAGAGGTATAGGGACCATCCAACAAACATAGGGACCACTGTTACGGTTTGAGCATTATTTTCTTTCCTTAGATGGCTGAAGGTTGTGGCTAAGTTTAGGTTTTGCGGGAACATGCCTTGGCTTCGAAGTTTGAGGCCGGCTTGAACCGGTACGAGACAAATTGGGTAATGATGCAATCGCGGTTTGATTGGCTGGGGGCGGTTGTGCATGCGCTGTGGGGGAATAATTCAATCCTGAAGTGTTGAAATATCAGTTGACTGCAAGACGCTCTGGAAAGCAGACGCTTGTGAAGAACTCCGTGTTGAGGGTGGAACAACGCGTTAAAAGTTTTTCCAATCTTCCCCTACCCTCTGAAAGTTGGTGCCGAAGATTCAGCCCCCACAAGACTCTTGAACAAGTTATCGCCCGAAAAGCTTCATCGTTTGTGTTCTTGCGGAATGTCCTAGAAGTGTTTGCTCGTCAGAGCAAGTGTGTGTGAATCCCGCAAATGTATGGCCTTTTCTCTTGTCTCGAGGGATAGCCTTGAGTGAGAAGATGAGTGAATGTCCACGATGGAAGTCGAGAACTGATTGCAATTGGCTACCAGAACTTGTGAGTACGTTTGCTTCAACTTTTATTTCGGGAAAGTATGAAAGCCCACCGTCCTTCAGTCACAAATTGTAGGCTGACATGATTGTTTTAAGTTTGATCCTGTTGCATTGAATTTGATCATGCCATGATTAGTTCTCATTAAAATAATCTTTAATAAAGATTGTTTTATGTCCTGTGAGTGTGTGACGTAAGAGAGAGATTGATTAATTATTACCCCTTCCACAACTAGTGAAACCCCTTCACCCAAAAGCAGAAAGATTCATCACGTGAATTGTGTGTGTGTGTGTGTGTGTGTGTGTGTGTGTGTGTGTGTGTGTGTGCGTGTGTGTGGAGGGAGGTGATAACCACCAAACGGGCATAGGAACCACTTAAAGTGCATAGAGATCACCTAAAGTGCATAGAGATCACCTAAAGTCATAGAGATCACCTAAAGCGCGTAGGGACCACCGAAAGCGCATAGGAACCACCAAACCGGCATAGGGTCCATCCCACGGGCATAGGGACCACTCAAAGAGCATAGGGACAACCAAACGGACATAAGGACCACCCAAAGCGCGTAAGGACCACAAAATGGACAAGCGGCCATTCCACAAGCTTAGGGGTCATCTAAAGCGCATAGGGACCACCCAACGGGCATAGGAACGACCTAAAACGCATAAGGACCACCAAACGGATTTAGGGACCACCAACATTGCATAGAGACCACATAACGGGCATAGGGACCATCTAAAGCGCATAGGGACCACCAAAAGCGCATAATGACCACCCCAAGGACATAAGGACAACCACATGGCCATAGGGCATATTAACAACCGCAAAACCATATGGTCAACCCCATGGGCATAGGAAGAACATCAAGTTCTTGGGGACTACCCGAAGGGCATAGGGACCACCTCAAGGACATAGGGACCTCCCCATGGTTTTTACGGACCGCCCCACGATCATAGGAATCACCTAAAGCGCATACGGGACCACCAAAGGGGCATAAGGAACTTTCCCAGTAGCATAGGGACCACCAGCGGTGCATAGGGACCACTTCACGAGCATAGGGACCACCTCAAGGACATAGGGACCTCCCCATGGTTTTACGAACCACCCCACGGGCACAGGAACCACCTAAAGCGCAGAGGGACCATCAAAAAATTATATGGACCCTTCCCAGTAGCATATGGACCACCAACGGGGCATAGGGACCACCAAACGGGCATGGGGACAACCTCGAAGGTAAAGAGACCAACTTGAAGAACATAGGGACCACCCCAGAGGCATAAAGATCACCTCAAGGATGTTGCGACCACCACATGGGCATAGAGACCTCCTGAAGAACATGGAAACCCCACACAGACAACACCAAGAAGAATGCCCATCAGAGACTGTATTTCCTGCGAGTGCTGCGTTCCTTCATGGTGGTGTGATAAGGTGCACCTATCACCGAGTGTATTGAACATCTACTGTGTTCATGTCATAAGGTGCACCTATCACCAAGTGTATTGTACATCTGCTGTGCTCATCCTCTATTCAGTTATCCCTGCTTCTGTCTCTCCCACCCCCCTATCCTGTGTGTCAGACCTCTCTCCAACCTCCCTTTCCTCATCCTTTCTGTAATGTAAGGCAAGCTGACCAGCTGACCGCTCTGCTACCCATCCTCTGCTGTGGTCTGATTGTCGGCGCAGCTGCCCTGTCAGTCACTCCTTACATTAGCGTGACCTCTGGCTAGTGAGCCGTTCTCCCACTCTGGCATCTGAATTGTGACATTTTGACTATAAATCTTATTTTTCGTCTCAAGTAAGACAACCACTTGCAACGGCATATGATTCATTCAAAAGACTGTGTTATGCTGAATGAGGCAACATTTGTAAGAAGTAATTTCAAAGCGAGTTCAATTAAGTAATCTCTGTTTTCTTCCAAATAGAAGCACAACCCGGGAGCCAGGGTTAGGATCTGTGGAACAATCCACACCTTGGCTCCTGTGAGGTCCGTGCATCCCCTTGATAAGGGGGAGACGGCACACAGCCAGAGAGACCATTTCACCACCCGGGTCCAGAAGTTCATTTACTAAGAGCTTGTACCAACGGCAAATAAAGAGTGGAAAGTAACTCGACTTCGCCCCTGTGTCTTACTTGACTCCAACCTTACCACCGACCAACACAGTAGAAACACCATCTCGGAGTTATTTTACCAGTCTGTCATCCTGCCTATGCTACTGTACTGCTCTGT
>JAWQFJ010000610.1:52500-55000 GCA_034096865.1 Theodoxus fluviatilis
ATGATGATGATGATGATGATGATGATGATGAAATAATAGTATTAATAATAATAACAACAACAATAAATCATCATCATCATCATCTTCATCATCATCATCGTCGTCGTCGTCATCGTTATCAATAATAAAAGCGCTATGCCAGAGGACAATGCAGGCTATGTGCTATTTGTATGTCTACTTAGAAGGTGAGTGCATCGCTGGTTCTTGGGGGTCGGATATGGAACTTGGCGACCAGATGATTTTACTATGAGTGACTGGCTTGATCCTCCGGTTGGTGTCAATGTACCGTCGGGTTGCAGTGACCTGACTGTCTCGTTGGTCGCCCCTAGTCACATCGGCAACTTGCGGCTGCTACCGGATGAGCTACTGGAGAACCCCGAACCCCGTAGTCAGGGAGACCAGCTGAAAATGCGGGCATGGAGTGGCTCTGGGCCTGTGTTGCACGCGCCGCTAGAGACAGCGGGGAGACAGAGACGAGGGCTTTTCACTGAGGCCGCTGTACTCAGCCTGACGCCTCGCTTTCCACGTGGCTAGCGACTAAACGCTCGCTACAGTCGCTGGTAGCTGGCAAGTTCGATAGACTGGCTTGTGCGCGTTTCCCCATCATCTTGCCTCCAGCAGTGGCAAGTCTGCAAGTGAAGATTTTTCTGCTCGCTCTATAGTTCAGTCAACCTCGCCATCTCCATCTCGCTCAACATCGATTACGCGGTGGAATTCTTTTTTGGCACTTGAAGAGCTTTGTCAGCAAAACGCGCAGCGATTGGAGGATGCTTTTGGATGACGCCAGCAACTCAAAGCAAAATAGGACAGTTTCTAAGCCATTCATTATGCGACTGTGGGGCTTGCTCGCAACGCTCTCTACATGTGTGGGAAGCAATGAGCACTGCACGTGAAGTGTGATGTGGAAAGTGTCTCTGTGGAACATGTGGAAGCGCCTCGTGTAGAGCGGGCTTTACTGTACACCTGAGACTGTTTCGGGATAGAGCGCTTGAATAGTAGTCCACACCGAGGGCCGGAGACTGGAGAGTCCGGGCGACGCTGGTTGCGATACTTTACAGCACTCTGTCCTTATCAGGCGGGCTCTATCGTGGAGGCACGGGAAAGAGCGGCTGGGCGCCCCACTTCGGGCATTTGTATAGAGGTGTCGCCACCTGCCCGACCCCAGCACTTGTAGGTTTCCCCGCTCTAGCGTCGTCGTCCTTACGTGCAGCAATGGTGTGGTCACACTGAGTCCAGACGTCGGCAACATCGGCGCCAGCCACGCCTAGGCAACATCGGCGCCAGCCACGCCTAGGCAACATCGGCGCCAGCCACGCCTAGGCAACATCGGCGCCAGCCACGTCCAGGCAACATCGGCGCCAGCCACGCCCAGGCAACATCGGCGCCAGCCACGCCTAGGCAACATCGGCGCCAGCCACGCCTAGGCGACATCGGCGTCAGCCACGCCTAGGCAACATCGGCGCCAGCCACGCCTAGGCAACATCGGCGCCAGCCACGCCTAGGCAACATCGGCGTCAGCCACGCCTAGGCAACATCGGCGTCAGCCACGCCTAGGCAACATCGGCGCCAGCCACGTCCAGGCAACATCGGCGCCAGCCACGCCCAGGCAACATCGGCGCCAGCCACGTCCAGGCAACATCGGCGCCAGCCACGCCCAGGCAACATCGGCGCCAGCCACGCCTAGGCGACATCGGCGCCAGCCACGCCTAGGCAACATCGGCGCCAGCCACGCCCAGGCGACAGAATAAATGTGACACGCCGAATTAGTACCTCATGAAAATAGTTGACACGCTTCAATTCCGTTATTTTGTTTACTTCGCAAACTTGAAAGAAGGAACTATCTACGAATTTTCTTATGAATTCTAGCGATATTTAGAGGATATTACACCAATTCTAGCCATTGGAATCACCGTCTCATTCTGCACGGAGCTCGCAAAATTAGACACATCATCAAAATGTTTGTCCTCTTTAAAAACAATTCCATGTGTGTCAAGTCAATCTTAAATTATACACGAAAGATGAGTTTACCCACTTGTTGTTGACTCCTCCCCCCCCCTCTCTCTCTCTCTCTCTCTCTCTCTCTCTCTCTCTCTCTTTCTCTTTCTCTCTCTCTCTCTTTCTCTCTCTCTCTCTCTCTCTCTCTTCTCTCTTTCTCTCTCTTTCTCTCTGTCTCTCTCTGTCTCTCTCTCTCTCTCTCTCTCTCTCTCTCTGTATGTGTGTGTGTGCGTGTGTGTGTGTGTGTGATTGATATTTTACAAAAGAAGTGCGTCGTTGACAATACGAGCCAGATACAGAAATGAATCAGTACTACAAGCAAACTAACACGTCCATTTCCCACACTGCATTCAGCGGCGCCCGAGTTATGCGGAGGCTGTAGTAGTTGTTGCCAGGACGTGGCCTAAGTGTGGTCTTTATCTCAAGAGGCCGGCCGCGGAGCCCATCTCCCGTCTTACTGGAGCAAAGACTTAACTTCTTTGTGATTGCTGCGTTCCCATTGAGC
>JAWQFJ010000610.1:70000-72500 GCA_034096865.1 Theodoxus fluviatilis
CATCCACTCAAATGCGACGCTAATTAACCATTAGCAGCAACACCCACTGCTCGCATCGCCAGCCAATCAGCGCGCGTGCACTTGTTCTGCAGTTCCCACGTGGCGTTCCTGAGACAAACCGACTCGGGTTGAGGAATAAACAGCCCAAAGGCATGGCCATTTACCTGGAGAGCAATCGGCAGTTCTTCTTGACAGCTCTGGCTCATGATCGCGAATAGCATTTTTATTGCCCAACTTTCTCGAGGGTTCCGTGTGTGTGTGTGTGTGTGTGTGTGTGTGTGTGTGTGTGTGTGTGTGTGTGTGTGTGTGTGTGTGTGTGTGTGTGTGTAATTCGCCCTGGGGACGGGCAACTGTGACGTATATCACTCCTACAGTCTCACTCTCCCACTGGATGAAATAGACGCAAATTTCAGACGCAGACATCCACATAGATCTGGGACAAACCTATTAGTGATTGTTGGACAAATGCATTTAAGCATAGACCCGTGAACACGCGCATACACAGGCACACAAGCACACACACACACACACACATGCATATGCACGCATACATACACACACGTGTACACACCTGCGCGCACACACACACACACACACACACATGCACATATCCACACAAGCACGCACACACACACACACACACACACACACACACACACACACGCACACACACACACACACACACACGTTGGCTCTCACAATTACGCTTGCGTTCATGCCACATTATGCATGCTCGCGCTAGTGTGGGTGAATTAGCGTACACAAAATTTTTGAATAGGTGATGTTATCAGAAAAGTTTTCTCTGTCAAAAGTGAGACAAGTGAGACAAGTTACTGCAGCAACTACCTTTCCATTTGGCACATCGCACCATCATCTGAAGTAATTTGCGCCCATCATTCTTTGTTGTGTAGTTGTAGCCGTGCAATTTTGACCGTGAACATTCTCTACAATTTTCTCTCCGTGTTCTCTTCGTCAGCGCTGGCCTCTTCAGTTAAAAAAAAACACATCTAAAGGCGGATCTGGTGCTTCTCAGGGAACCAGTATTCACTATCTCAATCGTTAACATGTATAATGTGAGGTTTTGTTGTTTTTTGTGTTTGTTTGTTTGTATGCTTGTTTGTTTATTTGTTTGCTTTTAATCTAAGAAAAATGAAAAACAAGATCGCTCTCCCTATTGGATCTTGAAGGGCCCTCGCCATTTCTACACAAAGTGGATGTGAATACATTGATGCAGGCTCCACTCCTGCTCCTGGAACTCTCTACAATGCCGTATGGGCCGCCCCTGGCTGAGCTACTGGGCTAGGGCCTGAAAGTCCGACAGCCGAGAGTACCTCCTGATTAGAGAGTCCATGAACGACTTTACCTTACAGTTTATTTAGCTCTAAACTGGCTCTTCACCTTGGCCATTTCTCCGTGCAGAGTGTCAAGGTTTACAACTTCCGGCAGGCGTCTGCTTGAGTAAGCCGAGGAGTTTCTCAGAACTGTGCTCCTGCCCTACAAACAGCTTCACACGTGACTAGTTTTGTTTACAGAACTACAATAGAGCAGTCCCCTCGAAAGTTTACTCCATTGTAAACGGAGTCTGCACACAACTTCTCCCACTGGAAATGAGATGTGTTGAAACTGATAACACTCACTCGAACAAAGACTTTCAGGTGTGAACAGATCCCCAGAACATTACATAAAGGTTAGACAGACCAAATCTTCCTTGAAATCACTTCTACAGGGAGGACCAACCCACAGTCTGACAGTTTGCTTGCAAGTTGGCGAGAAGATCTCAAGAGAATCGGGGCAAACTCCTCCATGTAGTGTGAACGCGACCTCAGTGGGGGAAGGAGGCAACACCAAACAAAGGTTTTCCCCGCCAACCACCTGCTTCAGGCGCCACGTGCTGTGACGTCAGGTTCCGGTTCAGGTGACGGGGTCACGAAACAGCAAGAGGATTGAAGGCTGCTCTGAATCCACACCACGGGCCTTTGTATGTGAGGTCCACACATATCCTCTCGCTGCTTGGACAAGCAAGAGGAGGGAAGGGGATGGGAGCGATGGATGGACGGATGGATGGGACAGAGAATGTGTAGGTATACAGCTAACGCACTGGGGATGGAGGAGGGGAAAGGGGGTGGGAATGGGGGATGTGGCTGATGAGTGAGGGAGAGGAAAATAAGTTTGGGGAATGAGGAAAGTGGTGCGAGTGCGTTGTGACTTTCATGAACAGTACCCGTCTTTAAAATTTTACTTCCCACCCTTATTTACCCCCCATTTCCTCCGCGATCCCCCCACCCCCACCTCCCCTAATTCCAAGAAAGAGTTCTGACCGTTATGTTGAAGATTTCCTTGTTCCTTCAAATAGGCAGCGAAGTCTAGAGATCGACAGAAGCCAATGCGAAATGCGAGTGGGGGAATACAAGGTATGCATGTGGTCTTTTCATCGTCACATCTGTCTGTGGATAGCTTAGTGGAAAATTGCCGATGCATGCGTACACATCTGGCTAGTTGA
>JAWQFJ010000610.1:82500-92391 GCA_034096865.1 Theodoxus fluviatilis
CCACTAATTTACCGTATTGCAACATAGCTTTTGACATCCTGGAAGAGAACAGCAGATGGTTGACGCCCTCAACAGGTGAAAGTCACGGCTGCTGGGCTTTCCAGGTGCACTGCGATGACAGCTGTGGTCGGACACGACCATGCACCAGTAACAAAGGATGAAGTGGGTGCTGGAGGGTATTAGGACCCCGTGCGGCCATTAGGAAATACATGCACACGTACTGTATGCAGTATTTACAGGGGTGTAGATTCAGGTATCGTATATCATTCACATTTACGAGTATATATCTGTGATCCAAACCACCGGGAACTCATCGATCTCAGTCCGCGTGCAAAGTGATGCTGGTCAACGAATGCTTGAATTTGTCTCCACCATCTCCATACCATTCTGTCCACACTGATGGAGATCCGTACCTTGCCCTGCGAAAGGAAGATCCGTAGATTCTCGATTCACAAGTGGAGTTGAAAAAACAATTCGATTTTGTTTCTACCTCAGTTCGTAAACCCGTCATTGCTAGTCATCATCTTACGTGATTATATATATATATATAAAAATATATATATATATTGCTCTCGTCTAAGAGATGGTTGGGATAAGACTGGTCCATTCGCGTCTACCGTACGTCTTCTTCTCGGATGCCGTCACGCTTGCAATGGAGACCAGTTCTTGCGATGAAGTGTGCTATACTGCGTGGTTGGTCCAGCGGTCCATAACATTTTTGGGACACAGCTATTGGTTGTGACCATACCTCTTCTCTTCGTGTGTGGTGATGTTTGCAGTCCTGGAGAATGTGCACAACTGTCTCTTCTGCTTCTCTACAACAGCGTGTTGACGTTGGGGAAAGATGGAGTTTTCGGTGCACACGGTATCTCAGCCTGCAGTGCCCTGTCCCCAGTCGGAAGATTATCACCTGCTCTTGTCTGGACAGCTGGTGGTAGTTGCCCTTCGGCTGTTGTGTCCAATACAGAGATTTGATGATGGTGATCATCTCTGTAGCGGATACTATGTTGTTTTATGGTTCTTTCTCTGCTCCCATTTTGGCTAGTTTGTCAGCTTCTTCATTCTCTCCCGTACGTGATTCGTAAAGGGCGAATAACCAGGAAAGTAGACTTGGCTTGCTTGTACTGTAAACAGCTCCAGTACTGTTCGTGGTCATCGGCCCAACTTAGCCGAATAAAGCTTGAAGGCCTTTTTTCTTCTTACCTCCCCCCCTTTATGAACTGACTCGTTCATTCATTCATTCGTGTTTGAAAACAAACGTTTCACAGTCAGGGAAAGATGTATGTGTGTTAATACAACAATCTCGAACAGCTTACACTTCTGTCCCAACGCGTCATGGAATGAAATCATTACATTTTCATCAAGTGGTCATTTATATTCTTATTGATGCAGTATCTGTTTCTACAAGCAGAGTGAACGTTCGCTATCGATCAGTATCGTCCCCCCCGTCTTGCGGATGAATAAGCGCAATAAACAATGCTCCAACGTTACTTATGAGAATATGGGGAGTTGACGTACATAGGTTCATGGCAGACGGGAAGCCATGTG
Source organism: Theodoxus fluviatilis (assembly GCA_034096865.1). Classification (NCBI taxonomy): domain Eukaryota; kingdom Metazoa; phylum Mollusca; class Gastropoda; order Cycloneritida; family Neritidae; genus Theodoxus; species Theodoxus fluviatilis. The sequence continues at coordinate 84,049 of JAWQFJ010000610.1, forward strand.
TCGACTCCTTGAACTTATCTCTCTTGATGTCGCGGTCCTGGATGGTCTGGCGACAGACAGGTATGCATATAACCCATAGCAAGTTTAAGTCTATACAATATGATTCCAAATTGTGTGGGATCTTAAACATGGGAATTTGGTCACGGGGTATCTGCGGGAAGGTTGTGAGGGAAGATAAATATCCTTTAACTTAGGAGTCGCATACGGATTCCTGTCGAGAATACGACAATCTGTTTTTTTCCGTACTCCGCAACGTGGGACTATTAGACGTCTAGAACCACGAGTCAACACACAGGACACGGTTGTGGGAAGGCTGGTGCATCATGATATCCACCTCTATCTATAGTAAAACCAGAGTGCACACATCCCAGCCTGTTTTCCAGAGGCCAGGCCGGACAGCACACGGCCTTACTAGCACTCAGTAATTGAAACAGAGGGTAACGTCCGCCGAGCGCGTATCATTTTTGTGAGATCGCGGAAAATAGCCTATGAAAATAATGCAGAGGTCATCCGCGTCCCTAGGGGGATTGGGAGATGCCAGAAAGTTGTGATAAAGGCACACAGAAAGAAGGAGGTCAACAACCCTTACGTGAAAATCGGCCCACGTGTTAGAGGTAGAGACTAGTCGGGGTTGTCCGTGAATGATTGTTATAGTGTAGCTAATTTGTGGTTTATTGGTTAGGTTATCAACACTGATCAGACTCACATTTTGCTAACATGGACTAGAGGCATTCATGCTCTAACCAGTGCACATGACGCATGTTTGGAAGAAAATGGGACCGCTACGACTCGACGAGTTTACACAGAGGAACACAGGAGAAGAAGCTAGGAGAAAAGCGAGATGCAATATGACCCTGCGGACTACTAGGCGACCCCAACAACTGCTGCGTGTGCGAGTGCATAGAGCAGTAGCAGCGTTAGTGAGGAGGCGTCGGTTGTTCCTATTGTTGACGGGACTCGCGGTAATTCTGCACCCAGCTGCGTTTTGCACTGACCGTTCTGTCCCGTTGCGATTTGAAATCCGTGCGCGGGATTCGCAAAGGAGCGTCGCGTCCACAAAAAAGACAAACTTCTTATACGAGCGGGGACAGCCTGATGGCAATTCATGGCTTGTTCCCTGGAGGTACCCGTCGCCGACAACACTGGCCAAAGTGTGTCGCCCCAGTTTTACGGGGTTCTCGAGTGTCCAGAGTTTCGTCACACGTGCCGTGAATTGCCAGGTTTTGTGACATTCCGACTCATTGTATGGTGGGGGGGCCGAGAAGAACAGCAAAGTCAGTGAGTCGACGCGTGGCACAGAAGATGCAACTTTGTCTGGGAGCATACTACGACAGATTGAAGTGATATTGAAGTGTGGAGAGAGAATTAAAAGAATTGAACAGTGTGGCATCAGAGGGTGGAAGGGTGATCGTCAGAGGGTCTTTCGAGTGGTTGCAGCTAGGTACAGTGAAGGCTTCCATGGGTCGCCACGGATTCGGGGGTTCGCTTTTGTGTGCGAAAGAGTATGAGAATTGTGCGACCCCTCATTAGGGTCGAGAGGTGGGTAACAGTGATATGTTGACCGTTGGGGTGTAAGTGGTTGAAGATGAGGCACTGGGGATCTGTAAAATCCATACTCCCACGTTAAATTTTGTCGTGGTTGAACGGGCGAATAGGTGCGTCGTGGTAGGTCACACCGTCATTGTCCATCGGAATCCAGTCATGTACCGTTTGCATTCCTGCGCGCCGTGTAAGGACTTCTGTAGACCTTTGTGGCACAATATTATTGGGAACTGCTGTGCCCCAATTTTGCAGAACCAGGGAGCTGAGGTAGTGGAAGCACAGCGAAGGGATTGGGGGGCAGCTGACCCGGTGTCCAGCGCTGCAGTGTCAACCCCAGGACCCCGGCGCTAATGAAGGACTTGGCATTGGCACAACTGAAGTGTGGCTGACGGGTGGGGGAAGGCAGTTCTAATGCTTTTACTGCCCGTGACACCATGTAGTAGGCTTACATGAGGCGAGTCACGTGATTGAGATTTATTGGGCCATTGTCTTGATGAGGCGAAGAATAAAGCAAAGCGCATACTGGGCAATCTGTGTCGGTCTCCCTGTTGTGTGAGCTAGCACCTGCGATGACATGGAAGAGGAAGGTAGAAGGATGAAAAAACCGTGGTGGTGCTTCGTTTTACATGGTTTATTGGTTAGTGGAACTGGGTTTACTGACGGTCGTACACGCGACGCGGTTTCGGCACCACTGATTCAGTTGTGATATAGTCGTACGCGTTCCACGTCCCACACGCTGAGAGGGGGAAAACAAAGGCTCGTGCGCGTTTCGCAGCGTGTGAGAGCCTGGATAAAGCACAAGGTGCACGTCCGCGCGGCGCTATCCAACTACGTGTCTTGGCTCTGGGTGGCTTTAACAATAAAAAGTCATCTCTTTATTTGAGTGGACGCGGCAAGCGGTGACGGGGGGTTGTTGGGTTCTGCTACGCGCGTGGCAGAAGGCTAGGTGGGAAGTAATTTCGGTGAATCGTGCGAAGGCACGGGGGCCCGATGAAGAGAGGAGGAGCAGACAAAGTCGGGGGTTCCTCGGGCCCTAGAAAGTCCCGGCTCGATGGGGTTGGAGCCCGTATGGTCCACCACTACGTCATCGAAGCAGGGGACTTTCATGACGGAGTACCACAGGCCGTGGGGTTCCTTGCGTTTCTCTGAATTTGCCGGTCATTACCTTTTTACCACCAGCGAGTCACCGTAGAGGGGGGTGGGTACTACATCGGACACGCGGTCTGATCCTGAGCACAGTGTGTGCCACTACTGAGCTGTCGCTGGGAGGGTTCGAGCCGGCGTAGAAATCTTTGTTCGGTTTTAAAGAGGCTACTCATTGGGGGCCAAAATCCTCTCAGGTAAAAGAGGTAGGGGGGTGGTCGATACGTGGGTTACTGGTACTCTGGAGGTTGCCCGGATGGTGGGCAATAGGCACTTGGTCCTGGCGCGGGTGAGCGCACGAGTATGATGTGGCTAGCGTTGAGTGTAGCCCCACCTCTATGCTTGCACAACTCCAGCGAAGTTCCGATGCTGATGGGTGGGCGGGGGAAGACGAGGGGTCCTGCGATTTAGAGATGGGCGCAGTCGTGTCTGTGGCTCTGGGGGTTGCGCTTCGAAACTAGCACATTCGTGGATAGGGGAGACGACATGGCCGCTACAAAAACAAAGAAAGAATAACGATGTACACCCTAACAGACGCTGTGGGGTCCACTTCGGATCGGTCAATGTTTTGTATAGAAGCGCGCGACTGGGGGCTGAAGAACTTATAATTGGCGAAGCCTACAACCCAGAAGCGCAAGGTCTGTGCGTGTGCACGGATGGCCGAGGGAGTGAGAACGAGGTTATACTAAGACCATGGGGCCGGGCCATTGACGAAGTCGGTTGCTATGAATGTACCCTGTGAGTGCAGACGGGATAAAGTAATGGGAGTTAATCCTTGCAGTCGTCAGTTTACGTAGGAAGAGCAACCTTTGGATTTGGTGTCGGCGCACTTCACAAGGACCTGTCTGAGTCTCATGCTTTTGTGGTACCATATGAGCATTGGGGAGCTGGAGATGAAGAAATGGGAGAACAGTCGTTTTTTATGGGGTCAATGTGTGCCAGCGGCGATTGATTCGCGTAGTTGGCGTGTCTGCTACACGTAACAAATGACGCCCCCATTGATCTCCCAACCTGTAAAAGAAGTTAGTGAAAAAGGACTCGAACAAAACGAATGCCCGGTGTTTGCGTCTTTGTGCTATCTGTGCTTTGTAAGTGTTCGAGCGGGTGGTGGCAAAAGATTTTGTGGATGCGTGTATTGGTGTGTGTGTGTTGAGTGCTTTGTAGGGGAAGATAGGGTCCGTGTATGTTGATGCGTGTTCGGGTAATCGAGCCCGTGGCCCGTCATGGTGTGTCTTCGTCCGTTGTTTCGTCGTATGCTGTGTCGTATATGCTGTGCTATGAGTGAGTGGGGAGACTGGAGATGGAGGGAGAACGGCGTGATGAATTCGGAGCCTCGATGCCACTCTGTGGGGCATGCCGTCCGGGGTCGAGGGGCAGCCGTCGCGGGAGATGGACGGATGGAAGCCGACGGATAGGCGGAGAGGAGGTGCTGCAGAGACGCCTGGTAGCACAGGGCTAGCTGGAAGCGACGGGGGTGAGGGGGGCGGGAAGGAGAAGAGAGGGACTGATGGACAAAAGGGGACATTCAGTATACAAACTCCGGACGGGGAGGGTGCAGACGTCAATGTAAGTCCTAGACAGTTATAGGTCGCCCGTCTACGCCCGGGTCAATAGAGGACCAACGTGTGTCGACGTTGGAGAGCTGCACTACTTTTTTGCCTGTCGGCACTCCCCTCTGGGCCCACCTTTGACTTCACGTTGTGTGCTGCTGATGTTGGTCTGTTATCTCTACCTGCGACTTTTTTTCCCTTTTTCTTGAGCTCATGCCTTAGTCCACCACTCTACATTCTATTAAGAAAACAATATTACAACCCGAGCATTGTTCCTGACATGAAATCGCTGCTTTCTGCGTCTGTGAACTGGAACGAGGGGTGACACGCGAGAAGGTGGTACAGACTGCTCAGTGCACACGCAACACACACACACACACCACCGCACGCACACAGCAGCCACCTACAGCAACACAAGGACACACACACAAGCTACGCACACCACACACACACACACGCACGCACACACACACACAGATCACACACGCACCGCACGCACGCCACCGGCACACACACACACACATCACACACACTGAGGGGCATTCCGTCAAACCATAAAGAACCACAGGAAGTAGATATGACACACGAGTCGTCTTTAGCTACTACTACAAGGCAGTCGGCAGTGCATGCGTCGCTGACGGTTGTGGATATAGAAGACGAGCATGGAAGGGCACACAAACCTTGCAGTTTCAGAAAACAATAAATGGTGTGGAACCGCGCTCTTTCTTTTATTCAGGCCTCACCACTATCGTGAGAATGACGCTGACCCGACTCTAGTTCGTGTGCACTGACTAACATCATCCTGGACCCTTTCCGGCGTCTGCTCTCAAACACTCCCGCCGCTCGTTGGAAGACTCGTTCCCGACTCCTGTACCTCAGTTTCGTTTATCTGTCCTCCCCACTCAACTGTGACTCTGTGTTGCACGAGCTTAGCCTAAGCGCCGCTACCACCCTCCTGTCCTCTCCTCCCCCTCTCGCGCCAGTTTCATGTGTTAAGCGCGGTGACCGCCTGTGTACGGTCCGTTTGTATCGAATGCCTGGAAGGTGAATGTCCGGACTCCTATGTATATTAAGTTTTATTTAATTGTACACTTTGGAGTGGAGATTGACGTTTATCTGTGCTCTATGTCATATGATTGTTATGTATGCGCCGTGGCAGGTTCTTAAGATCATGGATAAAGGCGCTATATAAATCCCCCACATTATCATTATTTGACTGTCATTATTGTTGTTCTAGTGTTGGACGCCAATATGATTTTCGAACATTCCCTCTGCTGTCAAACACTAACAAAACGAGTTCAGCTGGCTACCTAGCGGTGGATAACCTAACGCCTTGAGAGCCTTCACAAACCCCTACAGTGATTCGCTATTGTGCTAATGACTCAAAAACTGAAGGGCACCCCTGGTGAGTTCGGCGGAGCGGCGAAGATGTCGCAGATCAGGCCACTGCAAACTAACCGATGATCGAAAGTGGACATCCGTGTCTCTCAGTGCTGCTCCTAGAAAATTTTAGCGTTCATTGTTTGTACACCCGCAGTGGACCTGTCGAATGCACGTATCTCTATTTGTCAAGACAATAGTATGTCAACCCGTTTAGGCATATATAGCGAGCTAAGAAGAAATTACGTACCAATTCAAGTCACGTATTCATTGCTCAGAAGCGCCACCAAAAACGTATCACATCCCATTTGTTTCTGGTTTTCGCTCCTGAGGTCATGGAAACATCTCGTTCTAGCTAGGGCATCCCTGACACCTTTAATGCCTTAACAAATCCAAGAAGTCTGCAGAATTGTGGCTGCCTGAGGCTACAGATGTTTCGGAATGTCCCAAGCGACCCCATCGTTCTCTCCACTCCTGACCTACACTTACTGGCTCCCCATCTCTCACGAGGATAGGAGTATAAACTTGGTTACATTGCGGGCTTCAAGGAACCCATGTCAACGCGATCACCGCAACCACACGCTCTTAGCGAGAAATTCTTTATCAGTCGTACACTGCCCTCCAAATTTTATACGCTCGTAGGCTGCTGTGGACTATAGAATGCTCTACTTATTGGTCCACCAGCGCCGTAACAAGACAAACTAGACAAGGACCAGCGTTTTTGCCTTTTCTATAATCCGTTCAGGTCAGTTTCAAGGCTGCTATTAGACCAGTAGATGCTGGTTGTTGAGCCTGCACCACTTTATGACCCTTATCGGACAATCGTAACTCCATCACGATTCTCTAGTGTCACTCTGCCTGGTCGCTGTGAGTCAGGCAAGAGGTACAACAGCCTGGCCACTCTTTGATCGTGTCTTACACACCCTCCTTTATCTCTGCTGCCCTCTCCTTCTCCCACGGCTAGGTATCGGTACCTTGCAGTGATGGTATTGGCCAGAGCCACTGGACCTCTTGACACGTATGAGGCCGTTACCACTTCAGCTTTCTGGCTTTTCACGATTTGAGAGAATGGAGGTCTTCGTTACATCATCAGACGTTTTCCGATTTAGGGTCATGCATTCGGTGGGGAATATGCGTTTTCACACATGACAAGCTAAGCGCAACGAGTTATCCGCGCTGCCTGCTTGAGGTCAGGTACACGTGGCATTCACGACTGGATAACTATGGCGGAGAGGAAACTAGGGGAAGATCTCGAGCACGAGAGGGCGGTCTTGACGTCGTGACCGGAATTTGAGGAAGCTAGTTCCTACGGAAGATCTGGCACCAGCCGATTGTCGGAAGGAACGATTAGGCAGCACAAACTCAGAGGGGTCAAGGGCTGTTATTGCTTTGAAGGTGAAACCAAAGGCAATCGGCGGTGGAGGAATCCGACATAGACTGTGTGACGCAACGCTTTGGGCCCAAAGAGCTTCCGAAAACTAACGCAACACGCGATTCGGGGCCAAGGAGAAACGTTCCGTGATCCAGTTCTAGTCCCCTCAAGACAGGATGGAGTGCGGCAGTGGATGTTATCTCTGCAGCAGTTTTGCGGGATGCGGGACCTGCTACGAGGGGTAACTATGTTTTGATTTTGAAGAATAAGAGTAGTTGAAGCTCCCCTCCCGAGCTGTGAGCAGGCGCTCGAGGGGTGATGTCAATCTCCTCAGCAACAGAGTTACCCTACCCGCCGAGATTGCAGAAACGGACTCAACGGTTTAACCTGTGTTGGTGCGCCATGCCGAGCACACTAGTAAAACAAGCCAGTCTGGTACAAGGGAATATGCGCTAAAACGAGGGCCGTTCTGTAACCGGAGCTCCACGACACGTTCGTGGCTGAACAGGTCTTGAGACTCCATACATATGTTCCCAGGGATTGCTTCTGGGCACCGAAGGCGCACACCAACAGCCCATGATTCGTCCTCAGCTCGGAACATCCAAAACGCTCATTTTCAGCGATTTAGTTGAACACACCAAACATAGGGCCAGCCGTCCATAAGGAATAACCCGGTGTGAATGTTCACAAGCACGAAAGGTAGCAGGAGACACTACATCACTAGAAGTGTAATGGATATTGCGTACATTGATTCAGTTATTGAGTTCGTGGCCGTGCGATAAAATCGAGTAAAAGTCAACAAGTTGGGGCTACAAAGTATGTAACAAGTACTGAGATCATGACTTCTAGTGAACTGTGGTGTTCGGACGAGAAAAAAGCTGTCTCACATATGCTGTTACTAGCTACTCAGGATAGTCATCGGTAGCACAAGTCGTGTCGCCCAGGTCAATAGCCTGGATGGCCCCGGTAAGAACTGTCTTAGGCGGCATTAGTGAGGAGATATCCAGACGACAGTAGGACCTGTATAATCTCGTACGACAGATGGGGGGATTAACGAAAGAAACACAGAATGCATTATCAAAATTAACACATAATGACCGCACGGAACGAAAGAAGATGACCTAATGATAGTGAACTCGAACGAATGGATGCTGTATTGCTTATTAGCCCATTTGACAGCTAGGTAAGGAACAATTAAAAAGAAAGAACAGCAACTGGAAGCGAATGAGACGTCAACGAGCGAGGGTCAAAGCCGTTGAGCCCCATAAATGTTTCTCACGTGTTGGTCTGAAACGGCGAGCAGACACGACCTGGGTCTATTTAACACACACAAAAAGGCATTAAACAAGACGACAA